>JANTPZ010099802.1:0-39823 GCA_025593235.1 Vachellia pachyceras
CATCTTAAGACTCCATATTTTCTCTCAGATGTATATATGTCTTCCAATGATGAAGAAAATTATAATCCCTCAAGCCCATGTTTCATACTATTTTACTTTTATTACTCATATCCCACTCTAATTCAAGTACTCCACCTTCATCCTAATAAAAAAGTAAAAAAAATAAAAAAATGCTGACCGGGTCAACCCACCCAATCGGGCGGGTTAACCGGGTCAACCCCGGGTTGACCCTAACCCGGGGTCAAAACCTGAACCGAACCGGACCAGTGGCCGGTTCCCCGGTTTCCGGTCCGAACCGGCCGGTCCGGTTTTCAAAACAGTGCTATTTAAAGCTTATTATGAGTACTATTTACTTGCTAAATTTCATGATCAACAAAGACCATTTGACAAGTTTAAAGCCTACTCAAAGTTAGCTGCTTCATCAGAAAAAAAAAACTATTTTCCCAGTTTTCTAAACAAAACTTGAAAAATTCATAACTTGATCTACAAAATTTCAAATGCAGTGATTCCAAGCTCTATTTAAAGCGCTTTCCATTGTTTATAAAGTAAAAATAAGCTCAGTGATCAGTTTTTAAACATTGCTGCATCAAACCAGCGAAATTCACTTTGCTCCTTTGCAAAAACATATTCTTTCCAGTTTTCTATATGAATCCTTAAAAATTCATAATTTACAATCCACTCATCCAAATAATGTGTTCTATGACTTGTTATGAAGCTTGACATATGTACTAAATGCTCACCAAATTTCATGGGCAAAAGAGGTTGTTTGCCTTGGAAATTCCCCTTCACAACATTATTACTAAACCTGGAAAATTTTTCCAGCTTTAAATAAATACTAAAATCATATACCACTTATCAAAAGTTTTCTTTAATGACCCATACACCTCTTAAAGTCTTCAAAATACACTTCTTTGACTCACGTCCCCATTTTCAATATGAAAATGTATATAGATACACATATAAGCTCAAACCCCGCACGCACATACAAGTACTCAATTTTTACATGCCTTAAAGAGTCAACATGCATGCATGCATTCAGCTATGTATTGCACTCCTTTTCACCAAAATCTTAGAGAACCAGTAGCAAATGTCCTTTATATGTACACACACATACAACCTTAAGTCCTTGTTTTGCTTCCAACAATCCCAAAACACACAATTTACTGTTCATGTGAACAGTGCCGTGCGTGTTCCATCAACAACTCCACAGAAAATTTGCACATAATGCTTCGTATAATATGGGGAACCTATAATTTTGTTTATAACTTGGTTTAATCAGTAAGAACCTTACTTTTTCCAATCTTATTTCAACCCTTAAAATCTCAAAATGGTAGAGATAGAAAAATCTGAAGGTAGAGGAGTGTTCAGGAGAATCACCTGGACCGAATCCATGCTTGCACCGGCGAAAACGCGTTCTTCCGGTGAGAAATGATACCACCAGCTCCGATGCTCTCTCTCTCTCTCTCTCTCAGTCACATTCGCTCTGTTCTGGAACCTGGAGAATGACGATAAACTGATGGATAAGAGGGATTAAGTGGCTGCCACATGTGTGGTATGTGTGAGAGGGTAAAGGACCATTTTGCCCTCCCACATTTAACATTTTTGCACTTTGATCCTTCTTTTTTTATCCTTTTTCTTCTCTTTTTTTCTAGAATATTACACCTTGACTTTCATCCTAGTCACAGAGACCTCTCTTTTAATTTGAAAACCTACATGCTTCCATTGAAATTAAAAGTTATATTAAACAAATCTTCCCATTATTTTCAAGGTTCCATTTCCATCTACCTAACCATTAATCTATTGTTATCTCACTAAATTTAACTCTTGTTTTACTAAAAATATCTTTTGTTAACATGTATATTTATTTAATAATATTTTAAATACTTTTTTCAAACTTTGATTTCAATTTAAATTTGGCATAATCACTGCCAGGTCTCAAGAAATGAATGCAACATGTAATGATACGTCCTGGTGCAAGAAATGACAATTAGTCAATGTTGCTCAATAGTTGTGGGACTTTTAATTGATTACATTCCTTTAATTAGAACCTCATAATAATTTTAACTTACTTTTTTTAAATGTTTATTTAAATACTACTAAACTATTTAAAATTGTTTAAACTAGATATGGGAGAAGAAAGAGTGGATAGACCTTTAAGTTATAAGGATAGATCATGGATGTTAAATTTTTAAATAGAACATTCAATTAATAAAAGAGATTTTTAGAATATTTAATGGATTTTGTTCAATCATATTAAAAATTGAAATAAAGTGTAGGTTTCAAAAATAGAATAAAGGTCAGAGTAACCTTAGCCAAAAAAAGATACATGACATAAAGTCCTGCACTATCACAAGTTGGCAAGAACAAGATACAAAAACCATGTTGTCCATTAAAGGGAAATACAAGTCAAAATAAAAAATAACTTGTAGGAGAAAGCAACATACCAACAGAAGTTTTAGCCCAGCGAAGCAAAGGAGCAAGAGTATATCACTTTTGAATACAGCAGTAGCAAAAATTTGATCACCAAGAAAATACCAAAATATTAACTCAGATGTTAAAGAGCTTTACCAGCATTAAGTATTAAAGACAAAATATAACGTTTAATTATGAAAGGAAAACCATTAAACTCGCAATTCCATGAAAAATTATGCAAGACAATTGTGTGAACAGTATCTATACATAAAGGGCAAACGAAATAATTATTTCAAATATAAGAAAAAAGAAAAAGAGTAGAGAGTTGATAAGTTCATCAATAGCTAATGCACCATGTCCAGTAACAACATCAACTTCATCTGCTATACCTCTTCAATCAAACCAAGATTCACCGACAACAGAGTCAAAATTACAATGGTTCAAACATGGATATAATTCAAATGTGACTCTTGATCATAAGCAACATAGTAGTAGTGCTTTGACCATCTAATTCAATCTTCTCTCCAATACAATCATTTCCAATCACCCATCCATCATCAGAGGATCAAGATATGTTAGTCGCAACTTGCATTACACTTTTAATTTCTTACTTCTATGATTCAAATCAAACATCACAACATATTCAATCTACTCTCCGAAACAATAATATGAACAAAACCAACACAATAGTAATTCTTCCACCGTATAATTCAATCTGCTCTCAAATACAATCACTTTCAGATATCCATCCATCATCAGAAGATCAAGATGTCAAATTCACAGCTTGCATTACTCTGTTTCCTTCCCACTTCAATGATCCAAATCAAACATCACAAATATTAGACAACCCATCTTCTTTGGGTGCATTTTGAACATTTAAAAAAACCAAAAGAGAAAAGAAAAAAAATGTTGAAAGGCCAATCAATGCGAAACTGTTGAAACATTTGACTTTAAATACAATAGATTATAAATAAAAAACTCATAACAGTAGATACTCAAACATCTGGCAACAAATAAAAAATGTTATTTATGCATTAAAAAACCTCTTATACTTTAAGTTTCTTCTTCTTACTGTATGCAAGGATAGAAGGGTCAAGTTGAGAAGGAATTCTATCAAAAAACTACGAATCATTTGGCTTCCTCTCCCTATTTCACTTGCTCTGTACAATGGAATAAAAAAACCTAAGGTTCTAGAATACCCTCACTTATTAGCAGTCAAGAGAATTATGATTTTGCTTGTAACCAAACTGAAGCAATATGACATGCATACCAGAGAGTTTAAAGCTGCATAAAAGTTCTCCTTGAACTAATATCCATATGCAAAATTTACTGCAGAGAAGAAAGTTCATCACCCAAAGCTAAGAAAATTTCTAGAAGCAAGAGTTCGTTACCTTAAGAAAAATCATTTGAAAACTTGGGGGAGATTAGCAAAATTTTCAAATAAAGTAAAAAAATAAAATAATTAGGCTTGCCAATTTTAGAATCAAAGTTGTATAAATGGAGTATTTAATGTTCATCATATGTCCTATGTAATATGGATAACAATATTATCGTTGAAACCCTTTTTCTGTATGAATGAAGTAGAATCTACTACCCAGAGGTTAAGGAGTTCTCCATAAAAATAAATATAAGACAAACTCAAACACTACATGGTAATTTTGTCAGGTATGGCTTTGTCAATTGATTATCCCCATGAACATCCACTAAACAGTGTATGTCCCTTTGTATTATAATGCATTATATTGTCAATTATCTGCAGGCGGAAAGCAGGAGCAAAGAAATATTGAAGAGTCATACTCCAAGCACTTTACCTACATCAAAAGCAAGAATGTTAAGAAGTGGGCGTGTAGAATAGAATAGCAAGTAAAACTGAATTGCAGTGAGTATTAGAAAGAAGGCTTCCACTTGATGCCCATATTTATCTCTTATCTTTGTATCAAAGGAAAAAAATGAAAAAGAATTTAGTCGAGCCATTTTGAATTATGAAAAATTAAGCAAAGATTGATAAGGCGCAATAAAATGAATGCAAAGATCATGATATCTTCCAAAAGAGTAAAATAAAATTAAGTTTGTTTGGTTAAAGTTTGCCAAAAGCATGTTTGCCAAACTAACTTTGAAAATGGTGAAAACAACACCCCCTTGCATTTCCCAAATTGACTATCCTATGGCTTTTAGGTTTGGTGGATGAGCTTCCAAAAAAATGTGTTCTTCCTGCCCAAACATCATATTAGCAAAAGTTAGCTAGCCAAAAGGACTTTTGGGGCACCCTCTAAAATAAAATCAGCCAAACATAGTACTAAAACCATGTGACCAATCTCTCTGCATATCAGATAATGAATTCCCTTGGAAAAAAAACCATACACCAGTACTAAAGACAGGTAAAGAACGAAAGAATACCACCCTATCACTAGCCCCTTTGAAGAGGTCCTAATCAAAAAGAAGGACGGCCCGTGAAGCTTGTGTGGATTATTTAAGGTTAAACAAACCAATCATCAAGAATATATTTGCAACACCAGCAATTGAAGCGCTACTAGATTAATCAAATGAAGCAATGTTTTTCTCGAAAATAGATCTTAGACCAACGACCACAAGAAAAGAATTCATCATTATTATGTCATCAAAAAGCATTTTAGGGCTCACGAAGGCCACTACGAGCCTTTTTTTTTAAAAAAATTCCCATGGCTTTCAATCTCACCAATTCTTAAGCAAAAATTTAAAGGCCACAAAAATAGGTTATTGAAGTCCACTCATTCCTAACTCTTACGACATTTATTTTCATTTTCTTTGACCACATTTTGGAGGATAGTGGATCATAGGAAGAGCATGCATGCAAGACACGCAAGCATCAGTCTACAAATTCTTAATGATACCAACCTTACTTCCTCGGTTGTCTGTCAAAGACACTATTTTGGTTGCAAAGAAAAGCAAATGTATATTTGGGCCAATCAATTCAACTATTTCAGTTAAGCCATCTCGTAGCGATGGGTAGAGGTGAAGATAACACCATTCCCAGAACTCTCATTTGTTTACCACAACAAGCTGTCTTGACATTCTCTCAACTGCTTTCCACATAATCAAATAAAATGGCACAGTTTAAAAAAGATTTTGACCAATAATTGAGCACAAATTGTCTATATTACCTAATGATATTTTCAAGGTTTTTGTTATACTTTTTGGCTCATTTTAATGTCTGTGCTTAATTGAGATTGAAAGTCTTTTGAATTACATTAATTAGTCATTAATTACATTCAATTGATTTCTAAGGCTATGTTTGGTTTGATGGAGGGGAAGGGAGTGGATGGATAGGAAAGAATGGGAAGGGATGGAAGGGTGTAAGGTTACCTTGTTTGGTTTTTTTGGGCGTACCTAACATGTCGAACATATATTGCAGATACCCACACAGAATGCGAATTACGAGTATGGATCCGAATATGAGACACAGCAAAAGCACGAAGGAGAGGGAGAGACTTTTCACAGAGGAGGAGAGAAAAATTTGTCGAGGGGAGAGAGCATTCAGTGCACTTGCTTTTCACGTATGCTCATAGTCCTCAAATAAAGGGACAGAGGAAATAATTGCTCCCGCACATTTTCCTCCTCAACCATTCCCACGCAAATTTCATTTTTAATTTCAAATTCATTCAATTGGGAATATTACAACTTTGTTCCCACATATTATCTTATTTGTGTTTTTACCCCAAAACACATTTTGCGCCTAATCCAACAGGGGTGGATTAGCCCATATTCCAACATCTCCCACTCACACTTGGTGGATTAGGAAAAGCGTGGGCCTCATCCTCCTCTCTTCTCTCTTTCATACTGGCTGCTTTGCTGTGACTGCTTGGGCATGATGTCTTTTAGATGTATATACTAGAAATCCCTCTCACTGGACCAGCACAAGACAATCTCTCCTCATGTAGCTTGAATTCAGTTATTATGCCTCATATGTCCTAGATTTAACCAAAAATACACTTTCACTTGACAAATCTAATCTCTCTCAAGTCAATATAAGACTTACATCGTCTTTCTCATATGTGTGGTGCCCACACTTATGAAATCCCCAAGTTGATATCATAAGGGACATGTCACAGACACCAGCATAGTTGTACATTTATCAGGTAATCTTCCTTTCGCCAATATATCATTTTGATATACATCAACCACTTTCCTAACATAGTACCTTGTATCGCATCATGATAGTAGGATGTATGTTAAGGTAGCAGTCATTGAAGTATACCTCTATGATAATGTCAAAGTCAAATGACATAAATAGAAATATTAATTTCTTGAGAATCACACAGCAACAAAGTAGGGATCCATTCACTTGCTTCCCTTTTGTGGTTCTATAACACATGTGGTATGAATCACATGCTACGGTGTTTCTCTTATACTATAAGAGCGTACGTCATTTTAATACTTACTATCAACATCGAGGTGATGAGTACGGTGTCAACGAGGCCTGCTCCTTCTTTGATGGTTGAACAATGAGCGTGTCTGGAGGTATCTTCGGATGAGGAGTGGTCAGGAGCGTGATCCGAGTGGAAGGATGAATGAATGAGCTGAGGTGTCGGTGGATCAGGTGTGAAGGTCTCTAGCCCACAGCTCTCTCGTGAGTCGCTGCTCCTCCCCTCCCTGTGCTAGCGTGAATGGTAGAGGGAATGAGTCACGGTTGCTGATCAGAATGGCAAGGTGAGTGAGGTCTGGAATGATGGAATGAATTATGGGAATTGCAGAGATCTCTGTAGCAAGGTTGATGTGTCACCAGAAGATGAATAACTAGTTGATAAAAACTGAGCTCTTCTCTTGACCGAAAGATAAATCTCCTCCTCCTGGATCAAAGATTGATCCCTCATGCTGGATTTCTAGTTCAATTCCAATTATTGACAGCTGTCTTCCCATCCTCAACTGATTTAGTTTCCATTTCAGTTAGTTTCCAACTAATTCATCCCCTTTTTCCATTGGCGCTACTGTTCAGTTGGGATCTTTAAATTTCCTGTTGCTTTTAAGAACCAAAACGCTGCGCTTCTTCCCTTTCCAGCAATTAACCTCATTTATCCTATGGCAAGTGCAAGTAACTATAGGGGTTTGATGCGGCTTTACGGACGTCAGACTTCGTTAGCTTCAACAAGAAACTTGTTGGCTGAAGCATGTGGCACAGAGAGCATTAGGTATTTATTGGCTTTAGCCAAGATGTTTGTTGGCTGAAGCATGTGGCACAGAGAGCATCAGGTCTTCCTTAGCTTCATGATATATGATCTTTGTTCAATCTTTGCTGCTACAAGCTTTGTTTCATATCCTTACAACTTATCTTTCACCCTTTACAAAAGAGAAGAAGTAAAAATTAACCTTTTATTAACTTATTTAAACCCAATTAGAATACTAAGAGGTTAATAGTATGTGAATTTTCTTCATATAAAATTTGGATTTATCATATACATAAGTAGGGTATAATCACATGTATTCAAAATAATAGACATTTTAAGAAAATTTATCTCAAAATTAACAACTAATTTTTATAATCCCTCATCAACACAATTAACCTATAATTGGTATGTTTATTCTCAAATAAAGTCCTTGGAGGTTCATATTGAGAACAATTAAGCCCTATAAAATAGTGAATTATCAAGGTGACTTATCTAGGAAAACTGCTTTAGGACCTTTATTTCAAATTCTTTCTGCAAACAATAATTTTCCTTTTAAAGCTCTTCTAGATTTCCAATTATGTTCATATCATCAACATAGACAACAAGTATGGTAAACTTACATAAATTTTCATAAAAATGCACACTTGATTACTTCAAAGCATACAAAGACTTGTCAAACTGAATTTAATATTATTCTGCATTTGATGCTTTTGATATCTTGAGTCCTTCAAGTACTTTCATATAAATGTCACTGTCAAGTGTGTCATATGAATATGCAGTCATGACATCTAAAAGGCACAAGTTAAGCCCTTCATTTACTGTTAAACTAATCAAATAACGAAAATTAGTCATCTCCACTACTGGTGGATGCATTTTTTCTCAACCTATACCAGGTCTTTGTATAAAGCATTAGGCTATAAGACACGCCATATAACTCATCGTACCCATTTGTATCCAACATGCTTTACATATGTAGGTGTAGAAACTACGATCTAAACATTTCATTTTTTTAATGACATTAATTATGCATTAATAACATCCAAACTATCAATTTAACCTCTATTTTAAGTTACAGAAAATGGTGGATATTATAGCACTATAGGGTGCAACCCCAGGGTCGTTCTTTATGGAGTTGTCCTTGCTTGTGATAAATGAAAACCGTTTTTGATTCGAAATTTGCTATGTACCTAAAGCTAATTACAAAATAAAATTTCTTTTTGGTATTTTTGATTGAGGAAAATAGTAAAAGCAGAGTTGAAGTATAAAAGTGTTGGATGATGGATTTCCTCTTGAAAATGAATTAGGCTATCATAGTTCACAAAAGATTAGTGAAAGTAATAGTTTTCACACTAAGTTACATAATGAAAATCCCAACAATTCGCTGGGTCAGAAATTCCATGTAATGAACTCCATTCCATGAAACCCTTTAAAAACACTTAGTGTGTGTATGGAAGTCACAAAGTGAAAAATTCAACTCAACAAAATATTGCCTCTAAAATCAAGCACAACTAGGAAGATAGAAGAGAACAATAAAGATCTCATTGAATAGGTAGAAATGAGACTTCACTCTACCACGTTAAACACAAGGCAAGTTCAATACACAAATAATCCAAGTTTAGCTCGACCGAGACCAAGCATTTACGTACAAATTACAAGTCCTAACTCAGCAACTATGTAATCCATAACATAAATACATATTGAAAATTAACACTCCCCTTTCGGAACATCGAACTCAGGCCAACTTCATCTCCAAGAGGAAGGGAGATGTTCAGCTACTCATATGAAGTGGAATCGGACTCCAGATGGATAATTGGAGGTGCATGGATGGATTAGGGTTGAGATGGATGAGATTAGGGTTGTGTGAGTAGAGAGAATGAGAGAAAATGTGAGGTGTGAGTGTTTTCTGCCTCCTACTCCTTCCTCCCTTCGAACCTTACCCTAATTGGCATATATTAACCGTCTAGGGTCGGATCCAAAAAGGTGGGTCGGCTTTTATTTCCATTTGGAGCCTGATTCATTACTGATTCGTGATTATCGCCGCAGCGAACCTCTCTCGAGAGTTCTAATTGAACTTTGGATGCAGTGAACTTTCCCAGAGCTGCTCCCTCATGTTCTTTGTTCAAAGTTACTGAAATGAAATAGCAAATATTTGAAGTATCAATTGCTCATGATGGAAATTAAGTACAATTATATCATTATTCTTGGCAGATGCACCCAAAATCACGCTAATCAAGATCAACAACTCCAAATCTCAAATTAAGCACAATAAGGGTCATGAAGGGCTAAAATTGAATCAAAAACTCTAGAAATTCAAGAACAAATGTAGTATAAATAAAGCTCAATCAAAGATCTTATACTTAATGACATGCGTAGTAGCTTACTAGCTTTTTTTATTCAATTTGGCTCTTCACTTTCTTAGTTTTACGTACCATTTTACGCAGAATTGTTAATAGATTTATAATTGACAACAATTGTACATTATAAGATTGTGCAACTGATTATTAATTTTCTCTTGAATTTTGATATATAATTTATAAATATATGTGGTGATTCTACATGTACAACTCATGATGGAGTACGATCTAGTTTCATAAACATATATAAATAAAATAATTTGTAACTGATTTTTTCGTTTTAATTTGCTACCAATCTTATTAGTTATTTCTTGCAAAACTGAATATTTCAATCGTAATCAAAGCCAATGTTTTTATTATCCTTTCATCTCTTATTGGATTAGGAGTAGAAGTTGCTTTCCCAACATAGTTTATAGTCTACTGAGTAATTATATTATATGAGTTTTATTTTAATTTGTATGAGTATATATTTGGTTTTAAATATTTCTGAGTCAATGCAATGTGGATGACTTTCTACTTATGTTATGAGGAGGCTTAATGATTTTCCAAGTCAATGCAATATCGAAGACTTGCGTCGGGCTACCTACGTTATGAGGAGAATAACTGTGAGCATTCAGGAAGTTTCAATGAAACTGATGTTGTGGAACCCACATAACGACGATGTTATGAAGAACTACTAATATTCTACGGTCAACTAATTGAACAATAACGGTCGCTGCCTTCATACCCACCACATGGAAATTTTAGCTTCTTGTCCAACAAATTAGATTCTAGGGGAAAAATTGGGCCAAGTACTTAGTAAAGATAAATATTACATACTTTCAGAGTGTCACTTCATCTATATTTTCTTCAATAAAAACATTCTAATTATTTTTTTTGTAGATGTCATACTTCATAAATTTCTCTGATTATTTTTTCTCTCAAAACCTAATATAATATATATTTGTGGGATTACCATAAAAATGTCATTTACCGACAGATTTTCCGTCATTAAAACGAGGGTCGCTAATATTTTCTGTAGCTAAATGAACATTTTTTGATGGAAAATAGCCATTTAGCAATGGATTTTTCCCTCACTAAATGACATTTTTCTAGTAATGACTTACAAAAGAAGAAAGCTGGAACAATTTTATTTTTAAAAGTGTTATATCCCAAATTTTGGGCCTACAAATTTAAGAATGAGCATGAATGATAAATGCTACCAAGCACAATTCTACGAAGATTCTTGTCATGTAAAAATGACTCTCTAGAATTATGTAGCATTTGGCTCAACAAAGGAAAGTTAAAAGTGGAAGAAAATGAAAGGAAGAATGTATGTAGAAGCCAAAAGAATAAGGAAAAGGTAAATATGGAAGCAAAAAGGAAAAAATGGCAAAAATGTCATCTTGCCAAGTGTAAGAAAAATAAGAGCAAAATGGTCATTTTAAAAAATTAAGAACCAAAGGGTCATTTTGGAAAAGTAGGGACCAAAGTGACAATTTGAAATTTAGGACTAAAGTCTAATTTTGAAATTTAGAGACCAAAGTGTCATTTTTTTAAATTCAATGGAATTTTGGTAAATTTGATAAATTCAAAGGGTCTTTGGTTGAAGTTTGATTAAAATATCAGATAATTTTTTTAGGGCATCAAAAGATAAAGAAAAATTCCCTGATTAGTAATTGAGGCCTTGTTCAGGTTAAATTGATAAAAATAACTTTTAAGGAAATTTCAAAAGTTATTTGATATTTGAATATTTAATAAATAATTAGTCAAATATAATTATTTAAAATATTCATAATCATCAAATATATGGTTTCAAAGTAAGAAAAAATATCACAAAAATAATAGTATTTTATAAAATTATTCACAAGATAATGTTAGAACCAGTTTGTTGAAACGAAAGGAAAGAACCCAAAAAACCTTTAATTAGGGTTTTATTCAAAAATTAATTAAAGACAATTCTAAAAGCAGAATGAGGAAAGACAAATTATGGGAATATCAAATGAATTTTGAAAATTTTCAATGACATTGCACTAGTTAAGTGACCGAAGAGTTCTCGAAAAGAATTCCTGGAAAGTATTTTCTTGGTCACCAAGCAAAGGAAATTCAAGAAAGCTTCCAAGAGAAGCCATGAAATAGATGAAGGTCTTAGATTTCACCACTTGGCATGATCATATCAAAAGGGAAAAATAATAAGAGTAGCAAAAATTATCTGTCTAAAGTTATTTTATCAGATCAAGTTGTGGGCCCTACTTGCTATTTTAGTTACTTAAGTGTCTCAAACACTTAAAGAGGCCATTTTAGTTGACCAAAATTTTAGAGCTCGGCCAAGAAGAGAACACATGAGGAGGAAGCAAAGAGCACAAACCCAAGCCAAAATCCAAGGTAAAGATATGATTTTGGTATGAAATCTTCTAATTTCTCAAGCTTCTACCCTCCACTACTAGAAAAATGCGATTTAGCGACGGAAAATCTGTCACTAAATGGCTATTTTCCGTCGCTAAAACGAGGGTCGCTAATATTTTCCGTCGCTAAATGAAAATTTTCTGAAGGAAACTAGCTATTTAGTGATGGATTTTTCCATCGCTAAATAGCATTTTTCTAGTAGTGCTCTAGCTTCCATTTAATCGATGTATTTCTCTTCCTATTGATGTTCTTGAAGAGTTTCAAGAGAGGTCTTGAATGGCTTTGAGAGAGAAAGTGAAGAATAGAAGAAATTTGAAGAGATAAGTTACATAATCCAACTATATTCTTGATTTTAAGACTACTGACAGGTGGATTGTGTTAGTTTGATGTTGTTTTAGAATTTTGAATGCCAAACCCTAAGTATTTCTTCTAGCTGAATTCATACATGCATGAGGATGAATTTTTTTTTATGTTGAATAATGATTGGAAAAGGGTTTAAAAGTAAGATTATGCATGTGTAAGGAAAGAGAAGTTGAAAAATTATGTTGTTGCAATTTTTCTAAACTGTTTCAGCCTACTGAAAAAATGGAAGAATGAATGTGAATTTGGTATTTTTGATGTTTCCATTGAGTTTAAAATAAAAAAATTGTGTAGGGTACAAGTGAGAAACCATATGTTTGGAAGCATTAGAAACAAAGATTGGAATTTTGTACAACAACTTGCTCAAGTTATTGTTTTGAGTAGTTGAAAGGGAAAGTGATTTCTTTTGACCTATTTAAGCTTAAAAATGAAATTTACATGCAAAATTATAGGGGAGAGGCATGTTGTATTAATTTTTAAACGTAGGGATGCAAAAGTGAAAAGTTAAGTTTAAAAAAAAGTAAGAGTAGTTATGAATAAGTAAAGTTATTACTTGTCTAAATAAGTCAGTAACCATTATGTGATGTTATTTATGACCATTTAACATTAAGAAAAGAGTTAACACTCAAGAGACCAAGAAAAACAAGAAGAAGAGGTAGCTTATAGCAATTATTATTTTAATTACATTTCATTGTATTTATTGTATAATTACTTGTTTTGCTATGATTTGGATAACATGCCATGGTGTAAATGGTAAGGTTATGATATGATGAAGATTGCTCTTACACAATGATGTCTTGGTCTATATTGTGTTGTGTAACACATAAGATATGCATAATATTCTAATTGCTAAGTTATGAGCATGTATCATGTTTTTAAATGCATGTTATGTGATTGAATAATGGTTGCTTATACTACTAAGATTCCCAAGAATCTTACACAATCAATGTAAGCAAACCTTAGGGTTATCTTCATCCAAGAAAAGAAGGGAGAAGGAGATTATTGCTTGAAGGGTGAGTAAGAACCTTTGTTGTTTGATTAGCATTTTGAAGGCTGTAAACACCCATAAGGGTTTATGTGAACTTTATGATTATTAGCATGTGATAGATTTATATTCAAGCATATTAGAATAGGTCAAAATTCTCCAAATACATTAATATTGCAAAATAAAGCAACTATACCTCAATTTGACCAAGTAAGGGATAAAAGTCAACAAAATTGGAACTAAAGTTGACTGATTCATTTTGAAGCAATTTAGTGAGTTAAGATGTGATATTTTACCACCAAATATATCTTATTTTTCCCTTTAAAATGAGTGGCAATTCACCCAATCCAATAACCATGCTAAGAGATAAGCTCTTCTAAAGTTGGGCAAAAATACTGAAAAATAGAAAATGACCAAATGAACATGAACTTTTAAAATTAAAACTATGCACGAATTTGAATTGAAAATGTCCTAACTCAGTTTTTCTCTCAATTTTAACCAATTATCTTCCCATAGAACTTGGAATCACTCAATTTTGATTTTTCTACAATTAATTATGACTTTTCAAATTTAATGTCATTGTTAGAGTGATATAAATAGTAATCCGAAAAAAAATTTAAACTTCAATTTTCACAAGTTATAGCTTACTAAAGTGATTCCAAATACTTTCGTTAGGTATGTTAATGGGACAAAACTAAGGGTAGTCAGAAAGCATGGATGATGTGGCACTTCGAAAGTATGTAAGTATTTTTCAATAGTAAAAACAAATTAATTGGAGAAAATGAGGTATGAGAGGAAACAAGTGAAAAAAATAGTTTTAGAGAATAAAATTTTGAAAAAAGAGTTACATTGATAAATTAAAAATGTTTGGATGATTGTTATCAGAATCCCTTTATCATGTGTAAGAACATAACTATTGGAATAATATATGAAGTACAAAGTTAATTTATATTATCATTATCATTTATCAAGTTGTAAATACATAATATATACACACTATTCCCCTTTGAGAAGAATAATGATTGCAATGAATAAACATATGAAACTTCATATATCAAAGTGCACTACATGGACCAATCCAACTACACATAATGAGAATCCAAAAATGATTACAACTGTAATCAAACATTCAAATTACAAATCACAATCTTTGTAATACATTCCTTAGCTTACTTCATCTGAAGCTTAGAAACTACTTATAAACCACTTTATGGTCATTCGATACTTAAAATTAACCAACAAAGTGAAATTTAAAAAATTTTGTAAAAGTACTGTTCATCGCTACTGCTCACTTGGTAATTCCAGATTTTTTGCCAACTTTGAAAATTCATAACTAAATGTAGAAAAATCAGAATGAAGTGATTCAAGTCTCTAATTGAAGCTCTTTAAGTGTTCTATAGGAGAAAAATACTCGCTTATCCAATTTCTTGACCAATTAATACAGTTTCACATGTAAATGAACACTGTTCATTTGGTCATTTTACAATTTTCCAGATTTTTCCCTTAACTTTAAAAAATCATAACTTTTAATCTACACATCCAAATTTAGCAAGCTTTGGCTTTGTATAAAACATAAGATGTGTAATAGTTTTTGGAAAATCTTATACAAATCGGATTTCAATTACTATTTTTCCATGTTACTTCAACTTTGCCCCTTCTTAAAGGTATTAGACCCTTTTATACTAATTTACATACTCATATTCCTTTCTTGCATACTTATCCTTAATTCATCAAGTAATAACATGTTTGGCCCATCCTTACAGCACAAGCATTATACTTCAAGTGTATATAACAACTTGTATGAAGCTTCTTACTTAGCTTGATATGCACTTCACACTTACCTTTTATCTTATTTGCTTCTTGCTCCTAATATGGGCACTAGAAAGTGTTATCAAGGGAGAATGAGATTCATGGAATCTCAATAGCAATTATCTCTATCTAATACACTAATATGTATAACTATTATTGTGCAGCATAAAAAGGCCATGAAACTTAAATAATATGCATTACTAACCTTACACTTTTACATTCTCAAATGTGCCATGGCATGTTATCATCAAATATCAAACAAAGACTTGCATGTCTATGCATCAATCAACAAGCATTAGCATGGCAAATGCACAATCACAATTAATAACAATATAAATGTCAAAGTTAGAGAAATTGCCACATCAATTGCTTAAACTCCCTTTAACTTTAAGAGCCTCCTTTTGCACTTGTAAAGCTTTCCTCTTGAAAATTACACTCCTACACATTGCATAATACAATTGACATTAATCACAAGCCAATATCAAGTGCTAAAACATGCTACAACTTGCTCAAACTTCTCTTGACACTTAAGGGCCTAAAAACCTTTAACTTTGCCAAAATTGTTTCTAATGCTTCCAAAATCTTTTTTCTTACTTATACCCTACACAATTTTTCATTCTAAACTCAATGGAAGCATCAAAAACATCAAAATCACACTTTTTCCCATCGTTCTGCATCTGGCCGAAATTCTCAACAAATAGGGAAAGTTTGATTTTCAACTTCTAGCTTTATATACATAATCCCATTCATAAACCATTTTCCCATGCTTATTTGGCATCAAAGCATCCCTTTCCATGCAATCCAATTTCATGCAGCACCTCCCCTAGGGTTTTAAGATTCCAAAATTTTGTATACCACAACAACCAACACAAAACATACATCAATTACTACTACAAAAGGTACTTTTTACGCCCTATTTTTAACCCAATTGGCGCCCTTTCTCAGGGGACGTGTATGTGATGGAAGTAGAAAATTAGGAACTACTGCACCCTATATCATGAAAGGCACTGTAGGCTAGGCCTACGGCGCCCTATATACTAAATAGGGCGCATATGGATATTTTTTTAAAAACGTTCTGTTCAATTTTATTTAACCCCTTTACTACATCTGATTCAATTTGTAGTAGGTAATTCCATTTTGTACACCATATCAAGTCTGAACATAATAAACACATATCGGAGTTAAAAACAAAAGTCATTGTCTCATTTACTGAGCAAAGGTACATTTGTGGTAGAGAAACACAATTCATCAATCTAATTAACCTTGTAAAAGTCAACATCAAGAGTTAGAACTATATGAATACCTTAAAGAAATGAGCATTATTTACATGTCAAGAAAACGTCTAACCAACAAATCTCTGATCAATCCAATGTCAGCAGCCAAGTAAGCATGTCATTATCAAAAATCTACAAATTTAAAAACAATTAGACCAATTCAAATTCATCAAACTAAATGATTAACTCATCAATATTTGATAGATTACGTATTACCTCTTCTAAATCTCTAGTCAATCCACTCTGAATGATACTATACATGTAACTGATGACATAATATCCGCACTTAATATTGCCTGATTGTTGAGGGCATTAAAAATAAAAAACATATTGGTAAAACGTATAAAGGGATAAAATGACTTTCAATGAAAGAACTTAAAGTCAAAGTACTTACTTTTGGATAAGACCAATGTGTGGTTCTATTTCTACTTTCACGTTTACCGCCCATAAATCGGTATGTCTTGAGTGAGCTGCGATTGAATTGACAATAGTTACATATGAAAACAATATATTGAAACATCTTTAAAAGCAATAATTTACAAATGGAAAAACTTATGTATCAAAGAAGTATTTTTGGTCGTCCCCTGCCTTTCTGCCAACCAACGGATCAAACCACTACACAGTATTCACGAGAGGGCAGACAACACAAAGACTCCAATGATGACTATAACAACACATATAAATGAAAATGAAGTTAGCAAAATAAGTTAATTATTACCAATTCGGCTAAATGTGTTAAAGGGATAACTATAACTCCATATCTTTCAATTATTGGCGCTAGGTAACACAGCTTTGGATTAATGTCTGCTCTTATTTTGTTCCCAATGTAATGCACTATGTGTTCTATAGAATTATAACTCTTTGTTGTATTCGCAGGTAATATAAATCCATACAAATCATCTCTAGAAACGTCGATGCAAATATTGTGGAAGGTCCTATTAAAGAGTTAAATAATAAAGAAAATAGTGAATTATATAAAACCTAAAAAATGACATCATCAATTAAAGATAGGAATATAAGAAACTTACAAGATTGCAAACTGAAGCCATGCTATATCTGGGTTCTCCAGTGATAGGAATTGTTTCACATCATCCTTATCGATAAAGAATTCATACATTAGACCACTACCCACAATCCCATCAACCATCAAGCCATACAAGATTGCATCCTTGCTGCTTTCCATTTTATGCGACGTGGAGGAGGAGCAGGGGCCTCAACAACAACGGCGGGATCTGAGGCAGATGCCTCCTGCAATCTTTATTGCTCCTCCTCATTATCTTTCGTTGAAGCTTTCTGTATCCGCCACGAGACAAATAATGCGAATAGATATTTGCATCACCCTTTTATTTGTTGGCTTCACTTAATTCCTATTAAGGCATAAGAGGGAAATCTGAGTCAGTGATAGCAACAAAATGTAGACGACAATTCGTATGAAATAACTGAAGGATGTTACCTGAAATTGTGGGTCTTGCCGTGACGTCACAAACAGCCTCCAGTCTTTAGGGGACATAAACAGATATTTCTGACATGGATCTTTATCTTTCTTTGACCCCCGAACATAATATCGTGTTAACTTGTTCTTGAAGTCTTTCCACTGTATGCAAACAAGCCCCATCCAGTGCTTCTTCATTTCCTTTGTGTCTGAAACATCATAGGTTTGCTGCAAAGTACAACATTGTATAATGAAATTTGAACCAATCGAAATAAAGACATAAATGAAGTGGTGTTGAAAGTTACATACCACAATTTCTTGCCATATCATATCCCGTGTTTTTTGTGGAACAGACCGCCATCCAGGGTACAGTATGCTAACTCTACTTCATGCCAAATACCCTAAATAGCTGATAAATCGATCTTCCTCATCACCGATAGGATTCATATCAGCATCGAATTCTACATGCATCTTCGCCCGTCGTTGGCGACGACGTGCAGTCAAGGAGGCCATAATTGTTTATCCCCTAACCTTTTTCACAGTAGGCTCTGGTACCACCATTGGGTTTTCATCTACGTCTCCATCACTATGTGACTCATCAGAATTCACCATATTTTTGTTAAGAAATCAATGTTAGATATAAATAAATTGCAATAAGCATGAATGAAGTAAACTAAGGTAAAAACATATAACACAATACTATAACTCATATCATAATTAACTCCTTACTTTATGTATTTTCCCATATTCCTTCACAGTGATCTTGTCTTACAGCATAGTGATCATCATCTACCAATTCCGCTTCACGTTGTCTAGGCAGATTTATAGTAAAAGGGGGTGTATCATCCAGGTTAAAGGTTGGATCACCATCCTTTTGTTTTTTACTTTGAAGTACAATCGACATTTTTTTTATTTGATGGGTCTGTGACATAAAACACTTGTTTGGCCTAACTTGCTAGAATGAATGGCTCATATCTATAACCAACTCTTTCAAGATCAACTAAGGTAAATCCAAAATGTTGGTTGACTACAATGGCATTATTGTTAACCCACATACATTTAAATAAAGGAAATTTGAACTTGTTGTAGGTCATCTCCCAAATTTCTTCAATAACTCCATAATAAGCCATAGATGTCAATACAGGGTTCTTGTCTTTCGAACTTGAAAAATGCATGGCTTCAGCTACAACCATCACCCCACTATTTTGCAATGTACTTTTGTCCTCTTGAACCTTTGTGTAGAATGAATACCCATTTATGTCATAACCGCTCCAAGTGACCACCTCAAATGCAGGCCCCCATGCTAACCATTCGGTCATCTCAGAAGCATCGATGTCACGAGAAACCCTTTCCTTGAACCATCCTATGAATGTCTTATTCTGTTCATTCGCTATATGAATGTCATTCTTTCTAGGATGCATCTTCTTTAACACCTGTTTATGTTAATCGAAATAAGGTTGAATTTCTTCCATATTATTCAAGATATATATGTGTGCTTGTAACACTTCTTCATGAGGCATACTCTTCACTTTTAAACCACGTGTTCCCTTGCTTGCGCCTTCTTCATGGAGTGATTGTGTATTCACCCCAAATAGATAATCATTGCAAAAGTCCATAGCCTCTTCCACTACATATCTTTCCACAATGGATGCTTCAGATCGATAAGGATTTTTTGAATAACCTTTTAAAAACTTCATGATACGCTCAAAAGGGTACATCCATACTAGGTAAACTGGACCACACAGCCTTATTTCTCTTACTAAATGAGCAACCAGATGGACCATTATATCGAAAAATACAGGGGCAAAATGCATCTATAGTTGGGAGAGAATAATGTAACCTTCATTTTCCAATTCTTCCAACTTTTCAACTTTTATCTCTTTGCTACATATAGCATTAAAAAAACACAAAGCCTAGTTATGGTGGCTCGAACGTCATCCTTTATAATGCCTCTAATAGCCACTAGTAATAATTGTTGCATCAATACATGAGAATCATGGGACTTTAATCCCACGAGCTTCAAATCGTCTAATGAAACAAGCCTTTTCACATTCGAAGAATACCCTTGTAGCACCTTAATAGTATGCAAACACTCACAAAAACTTTTTTTCTCGACTTTTGACAGTGTATGTGCTGCTGGCTCCATGTACGCCTTTTTACCATCATCTCTTAGCTTTGGATGTAACCGTTCTCTTATTCCCATTTCAACTAAGTCTAGTCTCGCACTGATGCCATCCTTAGTCTTTCCCAGTATGTGCAACAGCGTCCCGACAAGGCTATCACAAATGTTCTTCTCCATATGTATTACATCGATAATGTGCCTCACATCAAGAGTACGCCAATATGGAAGATCAAAAAAGATTGATCACTTCTTCCATATGCTCTTCTCATTGGCACTTCTCTGATTCTTACCGAAGATGACGTTGACATGCTCCATCCGGCTATACACTTCCTCTCTAGTTAATACTTTTGGAGCCATTCCATTCTCCGGTAAGCCGTTAAAACTCTTTCTTAACCTACGATAGGGGTGAAACCAATGAAGAAACCTCCTATAACCAAGGTAGACAGTTTTTCTCCCATGCTTAAGTTGATGGGAGTGTGTGTCTGCTTCACATATCGGACATGCTTTATGCCCCTTGACACTGTATCCTGACAAGTTACCGTACGCAGGAAAGTCATTTATTGTTGTGAAGATCATCGCATGTAGCTTAAATAACTCATGCCTATATGCATCAAACACATGAACGCCTTCCTCCCATAGCTTCTTTAGTTCTTCAATCAAAGGTGCTAAGTAAAAATCAATATCATTCCCCGGCTGTTTCGATCCAGAAATCATCATAGTAAGCATCATATAATTACGTTTCATGCACAACCAGGGAGGTAAGTTGTATATCACCATGAATACTGGCCACACACTATGTGTACTACTGAGTGTCCCACATGGATTGATTCCATTTGTACAAAGCCCAAGCCGAAGGTTTCTTGGCTCACTACCTGATTGCGGAAATATTTCATCAATTTTCTTCCATTGTGGAGAGTCAATCGGGTGTCGAAGATACCTTCCATCAGATATTCTCTCATCACAATGCCATCTCAACTTCTGTGCTTTTGTTGTATTGGAAAACAAACGCTTAAACTGTGGTACTATTGGAAGATACAATAGTAACTTCAAAGGTTGCCTTTTAGCTAATTTATCACCACAATCACCATCTTTCCTCACTTTGTATCGTGCAGTTTTACATTTCGGACACTCACTAAGATCTTCATACCCATTTTTGTATAGTATACAGTCATTAGGATAATCATGTATCTTTTTGTACTCTATGCCCACATAGATAAGATTTTCTTGGCTTCATACATACGATTTGGAAGTACATTGTTCTCTGTAAGCATATCACCCAACAACTGCATCAACAATGTGAAACTATTATCGATCCACCCACAAGATGCCTTCAAGTTCATCAAATGCAATGTACCTGTCAAGCGTGTATGCTTACTCCCAGAGTACAACGGTGTCTCTACATCGCTTCGCATCCTTTCATATACAGGCGCTTTGGCAAAAGATTCTACCTCAAGATCATGAATCATTCTTTCCATTCTATCTTCATCTATTGCATCCATAGAATCTCTTTCGTGTGCTACACATACATTTAGTTTTTCCCCATGCCATATCCACTTTGTGTACTGGAGACTTATTCTCTCACAAATTAGGTGATCCCTTATATCATCAATATTTTGCTTAATCCCATTTATACACTTGACACAGGGATAAAAATACATCTCATTTTTGCTAGTCGCATTTCTTTTAGTAAATTCAATAAACTCTTCCACAACATTCTCATATTCATCACTAGTTCTTAACGTATTCATCCAAGCACGATCCATTTATTAAACCCTAAGCCATTGTAAACAATATTCAAATTTAAAAAGATAAATCATAAAGTTATGGGGAGTTTCATATGAAACAAGAAAACATGGGGGATGGAGGGCTTTTTTGTATAATTTAACCGTTCGTTTTCAATACAGAACTTAACATCTAAGTACATAACCAAATAAAAAATTGACACTTAAGACATTAATGGATAACTTAACCAATTAAGCTAGTAACCTCAATTTCAAAACTTTGTTCCTTTATTCTCAATGCATACATCATACTATGATCCATTTTATTGCCACTAACCTAAACCATTTTTAACAATAATCAGGTTTAGAATAATTTTTATAAAGATATATACATATGGCTTAACAAATGAATGATCTCTTACTCATTTTTAACAAATTTCAGCAACATCTCCCTTTAAAATTAACACATCCTAAAATTTCAATAACACAATTCAACAATCCATAATCAACAATTTGTTGTCTCATGCCAAATTCACTTTATCAATCACCCATTTCATCAAGTGACATAATTTTAATCACCCATTACACAACAATAAGTTGAGTCAAAATACAATCATTTGGACATATTAATATTCTAAAAAAATTTGGGCAGCATCACCCCATAATGTAAGACATACCAAAATTTTAACAACAAAATTCAACCTCCCAAGTTGTAGAAAATATCAGCAATATAATCCAGCAATTTCACCAACAACAAAATAGAAATATGCAATAGGAATAAAGGTGGATTATACACAAAATGAACATGGAAAATGCACCTCACTGCCAAAACAACTCTGGTTACGGTATGAGACATCAATAATACAAAAAAGGACATAAAAATAGAAAGAATCCATTATTGCCTCATAAAAAAAATTTTAAAAAAAGTTAAAGATATAGGTACCGCCGCTAGGGTGAGGGGCCGCCGGTGGCTAGGGTTCAATTTTGAAGCACTTTCGTTAAGAGGCCGCTGCGGTACATCGTTGTGCTGTCAGGGAGCCAGCGCCTTTCGAGTTTGAAGCACTGTTTATGCACTATTGGGTGGCACGGTGGGGTTTGGGGGACCGGTCACCGTCGGGTTTCAAGGGGACAAGGAGTGGGGTGGGATCGCAATAGGGGGACCGGGAGTGGGTGGGGTCGTGGGGTTTGAGGGCCACCAGGAGTAGTTGAGAGAATGAAATTGCTGCTGAGAGAGACACGAGGGCGGGAAATAAAATGAAATATTATTTTGGGCTGCATTAGGCGCCCTATATCTAATATAGGGCACCTCAAGCATCCTTAGGTGCCCTATCTTGGAAATAGGGCACCTAAAGCCTTCCTGTAATTTCAAAAATGTCACCGCCTTCACTTTTTACTCCCTTTTTTTTAAAAAAAAAAGGATGTGAATTTCAGTAGTAAAAAGTATACTCTGTAGTAGTGAATCAACTACATAGCTTGCATATAGTTGTTTTGTAACAAGTATTTGATCTAAATCCCTCTCTTTCTAATTTTCTCTCTCTAAACCTGCAATTACATCAGCCATATTCCACCAAAAATCAAGAAACTAAACCGATAGAAGTGAAGAGGAAGGTCTAGGGAGCAAGAATATGAAGAAATTTCCTCCAAAATACAACTTAACTTGGATTTCTTGAAGATTTTGGCTCTTTTTGGCTCTTCCTCTTTAACACCACCTCTCTCTCTCTCTCTCGGTCAGGTTGAGCACGAAAATATGGGTTGGAAAACGAAGAGAAGAACCTCACATAAAGCTTATGACATGTGTCCAATAAACCCGGTCCAACTTGTATTGATAAAATAACTTTGTTCTGATATATTCTACCACTTGTTTATGATATCTCTAACCTCTTTTTACTCATGAAATAAGACTCCTCCAAGTGGCAAAATATGATCTCCTCATTTTACTTTTTGAAACTTTATGTTTCCAAAAAGTAGCTTTATCGCACCGAAAATGCTTTTTGGTGATTTCTTAATCACTTGACTGATCTATGGTCATTAAAAATTTCCTAAATTCATATGATACTCCCATGATTTTTCTCATCTCAAATAACCTTCAAATATGCTCTAAATTAATTTTCTTCCGAAAACCTTAATTCGTGGATTTTCAGCCTTTCATACTGCTAGAAACTATTGCTGACTTAAAGATGAAATAAATTTTATAAAATAGAGAATTTTCCAAGCTATTTATCACCATTTTTATAATACATTTTTGAGGTCTCTAGAAATTTTATATAATTATATTTGGCTATAGTTTAAATAATCAGTCAAATATTAAATGACCTTAAATATTCCCACAAGGGTTATTTTGGTCATTTTAACTTAAACTGGACCTTAATCCATGGTCAGTAAATTTTTCTCTACATTTCTGGACCTAGGGTCATTTTCTGATATTTTGGTCAAACTTTGACCAAAATGCCCTAGGACTTCTAACTTATTTACCAAAATACCCTTAGACTTCTTAAATGGCAATTTGGTCCCTTGCATCTCAAAATACTTCTTTATTCCCATTTTTTAATAACACTTGAGTCCCTTGACTTCTCCACATGACCCGTTTGTCTTTTGCTTTTCTCAAAATGACCATTTTGCCCTTGCTTTTTCTATGCTTGGCAAATGGCATTTCTTACTCTTCTTTTCCTTTATTTTCATTCTCTAAACCTTAATTTTACTTTGATTACTTGTTTAGCCTTTGTATCCAGTTACTGAAAACCTGGATATTACAAATCTAACTCAGAAATTCATGAATCTGTAATGAAATTGTGGATAAAGACTACTAATCCCCTTTAAAGCTCCTAGAACTCAAGCCCTTGCCCATGTCAAGATGAAAAGGAACACCTAGCCACTTATGCACTACTACAGAGTATAGTTTTTACTATTAAAATTTGCATCGTTTTTTAAAAAGGGGAGTAAAAAATGAAGGCGGTGGCATTTTTGAAATTATAAAATCGGATATACGACTTTAGACGTCCTATCTTATAGATAGGGTGCATAAAGGTGCCTTTTGGTGCCCTATCCTCCAGATAGGGCGCCAAAAGGGTGCCTTTGGCGTCTAAAGACCCTTTTAGCGCCTATCCTCAGAATAGGGCGCCAAAAGTTTTTTAAATCTTCACAAATGCATCTTCAGGTTCTTTTGGCCGCCCTATCCTCCAGATAGGGCGCCAAAAGGTTTTTAAATCTTCATAGATACATGTTCGAGTAAGCTGGGGCCCAAATATATATAAATGCCCTCTAGGCTCCGATTCGAAAATGAAAACAAGGAGGGAGTGAGATGAAACAGACCAATCTGAGCGGGGTTTCCAATTAGGGCGATGGTGTTGGAGTGCTTCTCTAAGAACTTGTACACACTGTGTTTGCGCTTCTGAGAGGGATCTTCATCTTCAACTTCGGCAAATGGCGTTGGCTTTTGATAAGTTCGGAAGGCCCTTCATCATCCTCAAGGAGCAGGAGCAGAAGACCAGGTTGAGGGGCCCGATAGTGTTGGCTTCAGAGTCCCGATGGCGACGTCACATTTCTTTCATTGGCTAGCAAGGTACGATTCTTTTCTCTTTCATTTAGATCTTCCCACTCTTTTTTGCTTTCTTTAAAATGTAAACTTTTTGCTTGTAAACTTTCTTTAAAATGTAAACTTGGAGGTGCTTTAAAAATACTATATCTGAAACATCAGGCTTTCGGAAAAGGAATGAGACATGTTACATCGTTAATTAAAATGCTTTCTTTATATGTACAGGCCTTTGCTTTTAGACCCGATTTGTCGACTTTTCATCTGCCCTGCTCTTAGCTCGGGGTTCTTGCTTAATGGAATGAGGCGTCCCTTCTTCCTTCTTTCGTGCGGTTAAATAAAATTGAACGAAATTTTTTTATATTGAAATATAGGGTGCCGTAGGGTCTAGCCTATGGCGCCCTATCTTCAAATATAGGGCGCCGTAGGTCTATCCTACGGCGCCTTTCATCATATAGGGCGCCGTAAGCCCTAACTTTCTACTCCCCTCACATACACGTCCCCCCTAAAAAGGGCGCCAATTGGGTTAAAAATAGGGCATAAAAAGTACCTTTTGTAGTAGTGATGGAAGTATGAAATATCTCAACTAGATGTGTATCTGAGCTCCCCATTGGTGTATGATAGCTAAAAATGGATAAGGTTAGGGTTAGATGAGAGTGGAGATGAGAGAAGAGAGTGGAGGCTGTGTTTCTGGGGAGTAGAGGCTGTGTTTCTAGGGAGTGGAGATGAGAGAAGAGAATGGAGGAAACTTACCTTAAATAGGGTTTCATTTCGATAATAGGACGTTTTAGGTTGATTTTCATGAGTGCGTAGGTAAATTTTTTCAAATGGGGTTCAAATCCGAGTTACTAATACGAGAGTTCGCAGCGGTGAAGTACTCCCGATAGCTTTTATCTCTTATTCTTCTGACTTCACCGTGGCAAAGCAATAGTTGGCCGCACCTAAGTGTGGCCGAGAGTCTAAGTTGCCTTTTCAAATAAACATGATCTATGCAACGATAAACTTCTCTAAAGCTTATCTTCCAAGTTTGAGTGTGTTGTTCTTCACTTCTGACTCTAAGTTAGAGTGTCCTAAAATAAATAGCAATAGTTTAAAGTATCAATTACCCTAAAATGATTTGAATGCAATTAATAACTAATTATGACAATTTTACCATAAACTATGCTAATTAAGAATAAAGAAATTCTCAATTAAGCATAATTATCAGCACTATAAGCCAAAAAGTGTAACAGAAAACACCAAAAACATCATTAAAACTTAAAACAATACTAACTTGTACGTATTTATGAATTATATAAAAGAAAGTAGAAGTCAAATATTGAATAAATATTAACATGATATTTTTACAGCAGATAATCATGTTTAGAAGGTATAAAATAGAATATTGTATAAACAATTACAAATTTATAACTATAACAATGAAAGTATTGTTATGAGATTAAGGAAAACAAGAGAAAAGATGAGATTTAGAGAAAAAGGAAAAGTCATTCTTATTCACCATATGAAGTCCAAAACATATAAAGGATGCCTTCTATTTATAGACACAACTTTACAGTATCAGGATAAATCAATTACATGATATAGGAGATACTAGAGGGATATAGAGGAACATGGGGGATTATGAAGAGATATGGACATCCACGAAATATTTATAATACTCTTTATTGGATTTCAGTGACTAAACATATGCCTCACTAAAAAACTTTAACTAAAAAAATACAATGGGATAAAAACCTAGTAAAATATCAGGGTAAATCAATTACATGATTATATGAGACAATAGAAGGATATAGGGGATCATGGGGGATTATGGGGAGATATGAACATTCGCATATTTATAATACTCCCTCTTATATGCCTATGATTAAACATGTGTCTCATTAAAAAACTTCAACTAATAAAAACATGGTGATACAAAACCCTAGTAGAAGAAAAAGAGTATAACATTTATAGATACACTTCATAATGTTACCTTATTGAAAACCTTTTTAGAAAAATCCAATGGGAAAAAACCTACATAAGGGAAAATAGTACAGCTAGCAAGGATCGATTCTTCCTCTTGATAATGTCAGTTGAAATCTTTAAGTATGCAAAGTCTGATATATCGAGCAAACTTTTCAAATTGGATGTTATATATACTTCCTTCAATAAATATTTATTGAGTCAATTATACTAGATATGCCCTGATTTCGTTAATTCATATGGAGATTTTGAAGGAATTATTTTTTTTTCTAACAACTTCAATCATTCGGGGAGTTTCATATATTTTGACTTATGCTTCTAACAAATTAAATTTCTTCAGGGATTTTATAAGGATAACAATTTTTCGGATATATATACTATTAGTCCTTCAAATTCTTTTAGGTTTCACATAATCATATTCCATAAACACATCAAAATTCCATATACTAGACTGCAAATATGAAACTTTAATTCACCAAGACTGCATCTTTCTTTTCTTATACAAATGGCCATTGATGCTAAGTCACACTCCAAGTGTTCGGGCTGAGAATTCATGTCACAATATTTGATAATAGGTCTGTTTTTTTCTTTTAGCCAGCCATCTCACTGCAAGTATCTCATAATAGATGTGTGTACAATATCCTCATTTAATCACGTGATATCATTAAAGCTATTGTTGATAGCTTTACCTTTTCTCGATTTCCTTTTCTGTAATATAACCTTTTGATATCTCTTTATTACTTTTAGGTCATGAACCTCTTCTAGGGTCTTACAAATATTTATGTCTTTTCTCCTTAATATGATCACCTTGATTATTTTCTCATTTTGCCTTTTTTGAAACAATCATTCTATCATGCTTCCAGCATGTTTCACATTTTCATTTAAACTTTTGGAGCTTTTAGTTGGAATATGAGATTTGAAAATTTTTATTTAGGTCAATAATTGCATTTGGCAAATATTTTGCAATATATTATGAATGCAATATTTAATGAACTTTTGGTCCATACTACTATATTTGAGGATATAGATTTGATTGTAAAAATGTATTCTATGTAGTCTCTTTTCTAGCTACTTATTTTTCCCCTTCATGTTGGGAAAACTTTGTCAAATGATAAACAACTAATCATGCATTCCTAAATCCATTTGTTCCCTCTACAAACATAATTTTGTTTCATATAGGAAAAAACAAATAAACATGAGTATTTTTTTTAACATTTATTTTCAACTTTTGTTTAATATACATCTACGTTCATTTTGGTGGATTAATAAGAACATATATTGCACATTCAAGATTTTGATATGGAAAATATATGGCTCTTGTCACTGAAGCCAATTATAATGGGGAATTGATAACACTTTGTTGGCATGATGCACTTATATATGGCAATACATAAAATCAAGCTTCCCAATATTAAAATGAGAATTTTGTTCTCATAAGTCTTGATCTAGCTATTCAAGGGGCCCTGATAAATATGCTTTTACCAAGCATATAATCATTGAAAACTCACCGAAAAAATACTAGCAATTTCAACAAAAAATTTATTTGTGTCATAGGTGGAATCAATGCACTAAATGTAATTTGAACAAATTTGCAAACTTGAAGTTGCAAGTTGATCGTAAACACCAACATGACCATTCTATATATACATCTCTTATTTATAAATGTAGTCTACATTTTATCTAAATGGGCCCATATATACATATTTGATATAGTCCAAATTTATATGTACTTGATACCAAGCTAGTGATATTTTCATACTATTTTTTTTTTAGAACTAGAAGAAAGTAAAAGTTATTGTCACTTATAAAGAATCTTCTTTTTTTTATTGAATGCCAATATTCATTCTTCATCATATTTGCATCATTATGATCTGGGACGATCTAACTAGTCATACCAAACAGTACGTATATAAAATCCAGGTTTATTGTAATATCATTCTCAATCATTGATAAACTTTTGGTTATTTCACCAAAAAAAAAAACTTTTGGGTCCTATGAAATATCTACCAATCATAATTTTTATTTCATGAATAATAAACAATGATATAGATCTTCTGGAGCTTTATCATTTTCATCTTCCATCCAACAGGGGAACTCTCACATTCATCATACCCAAAGAGTGTCAAACGAGCAATCTCTTGCTTATGTTGAGGTTTAAATAGGTTCTAAGTGTTTACTGAGTCAAACCTTTGACTCTTTTGAAGCCTTAACTAATAGATAATCTAAAATAATTTGTTACATTTGATATGTGACTTAGACAATCGAGCAAGTTATGCTAACAATGGATTTATTTGCATCAATAAACTTCTAGCTTACTGTAACGTTTTTCAATTCACATTAAAATTTTAATGTGACATCCATTTTGGAGATCAATTAGGTTTTATAATAAAGCATAAGCATGAACCATCATGCAACATGATTCATACTTGTATTCCAACAATCTCCCCCTCAATTATGGGTAATGTAAACATACTTTCTGTCCATAAAATAAAATTGTTAGTTTTCTAAGAACTATACCGTTTTTCTTTCCTTTTGTTACATATAGTTTTTCATAAACTATATCCTTTTTCCCCTTTTGTTACATATATTTATTTAAGAACTACAATATAGTATAATTGTTGAGAAACTGTTATATTCATTATATATATTATTAATTTAATAGAAATATGAAGATATGCATAAATATTGATAACAAACTGCATAAAAATCATACTGCAATTATTTGTCATCCCCTATTTATTACCCCTTTAGGCTCATTAGAGACCAATTATGAATCACTTTAATATCTTTTATAACACAAAATTAGCCAACCAAGTGAAATTGAAAATTTTTACCCAAATATTGTTCATAGGTTACTATTCACTTGATAACTTCTGAAATTTTAACCAACTTTAAAAATTCATAACTAATTCTAAAAAAATAAAAATTAAGTGGTTTAAGACTCTAAATGAATCTTATTCAATTCTCTGCAGGGAAAAAATATTCACTTTTTCCAATTTCTTAACCAATTAGTACAGAAAAAATTGTTAAAAAGCATGTTCATTTAGTCATTTTTCATTTTTTTCATAATTTTTCTTTAACTTTGGAAGATTATAACTTTCTATATACTTATCCAATTCCTGCAAACATGGACTCATTTCAAAGATTGTAATGTGAACTATGTTTCTGGAAAATCTCAGACTAATTGGATTCCTTTTGTCCAATTTTACTATTGATTCAACTTGGATGATCGGTAAGGGTGTTGGCCCCTTTTTACCATTTTTCCCTTGCTCGGTCTTCAAATTTGCATACATGTTTCTACTTAACATAACTACGTGACATACTTACATAGCTACATGTCATTATCCACAGGTCTAGGGTTGAAGAGGTTTAACAAACAATTATCCCAAAATTCAAGATATCATCACAAAACATAATATAAACAAGTTTCCCTTGCAACTTGAAACTATATAATCTCACTTATGCATCCACCATCTTGCCTTTATCTTTGTTGGAGCTTTTGCCTAGAGAATGTTATTATTAGAAGAATCGGATTTTATAAAAATTCTCATACCAAAATCACTAACACATACATTAATATGCATGATTATCATTTACTTACCAACTAGCCATGCATAACCATTTTATCAGTCCAAAGTGACTATTTGGTCCCATATTTTTAAAATAACACTTTGGTCCCTATTTTTCATAATGACACTTTGGTCCCTACCTTTCTATCTTTTTCCAAATTAACACTTTTGCCCTTTATTTCATTTTCTTGTACTCTTTGACCCTTGTTTAATCTATAGCTACTTGTTCAGCCTTCATTTTCAGTTATAGAAAACACATATTACAATTTATGATATTCAAGGTTTAAAGTGAAATAAAGAAAATTTGAGGGGATGAGGGGACAAACATATCATATCATGATAACAAATACTTATAATAATTTACACAAATTAATCACAATAAAATTAAAAATTAAATATCATGCAACTTTACGGGTATATAACTATTCCTTTAGGCTTTGCAATAACAATAACATTGGGCATTTTTCTGTAAAGCTTTTGACATTTAATAACATTGCCTTGAACATCATAATTACTTTTGATATTCTTTTCATAATATATCATAGTCCCTTATTATTCTTGTGTTGATTCTTGTGTGGCTTAGACCCGTGTTGGCTGGCTTTTCCTTAGAGGGAAGGCAAAAGATTTTGTCTTTTTTGTCCATGGCTCCCCTCTGAATGTGGGAAAATGAACCTCTCATCTTCTCTTCCCATCTTTCCCATTTATAATCGTTAGATTAGCATTAAATGGCTTAGACTTACCGTTTTATATATTTGTCATTAAAATTTTAAATTATTAAAAAAATTAATTAAATTTAAATTGCTAAATTTTATTATGAATAATTAAATAGAGTACCACAACAGTGAAAATAATACACACACATCAATTATGTATAAAACCAGATATGAATTATTCAACGTTGATTGCATGTTTATAAATGTCTGACAAAAAAATGGTTAAAAATGGGGGAAGAGAATGCGGAGGAAAAGGAGAGGTTCTTTCAACACATTCTCCCGAGATAGCCCATGACATTTTTCTAGTATTCCAAATATACCCATTGTAACTTCAGCCACTTCACGCATTCGTTTGCATCTTTCCTCTCCTCCTCAGTTACTGCCATCGCCACTTGCTCTCCCAGCTGCCGTCGCTGCCGACTGCTCTTCCAACCGCCTCTGCTTCCGTCATCCTCAGCCTATGAAGCAATAATCGGTCGTGTCAGCAAATCTAAGGTGGCACGCTGCTTCCTCCACGTTTGAGAGGGAGAATATTTCTTGATTAGATAATGTTAAATTCAAAAGAATCGATAAAATCTACAAAAACAAACAAAAAATCCTCCCTAAATATTATGGGGGGAATTATATAGGAGTTTCAAGGAAGACAAATTATTACTATCAGGCCCAAAAGAATTATCAAATTGATATGAAGTCCAAGGGACTTGTAAGCAATTTATTAAAAATGTGAAAAGACAAGTTTACCCTCACTTATCACCAAAAAACAAGTCAATATGTCTTAATTAACAAAGGCAATGTGTGACCAATGATAGATTAAGGTAAAACAAATCACTGTGCTGTATGTTTGGGAAACCGTTGGGAGAAAGGAGTTTACAGATTCCAAGAAGAATTTACATAATCCAAAAAGAATTTATGGATTTCGAGATGGTTTTTACAAATTTTAATATGATTTTGTCTTGACTTGCGTGCACTGTTGGGAATAAGAAATTCTCAAACAAACACACTATCATCAATGATAAGTTAAGGTTCCTCAATTGACAAGTCAATATAACCTTAATGACAAGTTATAACAAGTCAATATGCCACAAATGATAAGTTAAGTTAAACTTATATTTTCACAGTTTCAATGAATTTCTTACCGCTCTTTTGCGATTCCATATCAATTTAATATGATATAATGAAACCTTATACTAATAATTTGTTATCCTTGAGATCTGAGTGTAATTCTCCCCGTATTAATTGGGTATAACTTCATGACATTTCAGTGTTTAAATTTAATCTTCTTGAAGTTTTATCTTTTTGACATTAAACCGCATGCGATTAATTTTTCCGTTAAGTTACTGACAGAAATTTTGTGCGTCTGATTAATGAGGATGACGTGCAACCTCACATTGATTAAAAGAAATTTAGACTATAATATATAAAACTCCCTAAACTTCAGTATACTTTATTATGTTTGCACCCAAATAGATAGAAACACAGAGACACTACGGCCTAAAACTAGTTGATAAAGTGGAATTTAGATATTCATTATATCAAATTCTCAAATTGTATATGATCATTAATTTTATTTTTTTCATGTAGATTGATAGTTAAATGAAAATATTTTAAAAAATATTATAAAATTTGACTTAAATAAATAATATGTTATTTGACTTGTAAAATTTAGAGTATATGTTATTGAAGAATTTGATGTAATGGTTATGAGAAATTTGACTTAAATAAATAAAATCCTTATAAAAATTTATTATATGAATCTAGACAATAAAATCATTTTTACTGTCAATATTTTTCCTTAAATACAGCTTCGTGAACCTCCTATTCCTATATTTGTAAAACGTGTAAACAAAGCAACCAAATACACTATAACAAATTGACGCCGATAGTTTCCTATTTTAATTAGGATTCATATCAAAATTAAGAAACTTTTTTGGTTGAACGAAGTCTTCCAGTTTTTATTACCATTTATTTCCTCACAAACTTTCCTAATTTCAGTTCCTTTTACCATTATAGCTATTGATTTCCTATTTTCGTTAGGCCTTATTTCCTATATATTTTGATATACTTTCATATTATCCTGAACAATATTTTCAAGTTGATGCATTAAAAAGGTATTGCTCATACTCCACAGTTCAAGCACATTGATAAGTTGTTCAATTTTGCATTATTTAGGTTGAAGAATCATCTCTATCTCTGTCCTTTATTTTCTTGATTCATGATTCTTCTTCTTGTACTTTCATTTTTCGCAGCGATATGGAATTTTGAAAAGGATCGGTCTTCTTATTTAGCATTATATTCTTAATTATCATATTTTAATGTTTAGTTTAATTGCATGGCCAAAACTCAAAAAGAAAAAAGAAGAGTTAATTAATGTTTGGTTATTATATTCTGTCCTCATTTGGCTTTGCTCCCTAAAATTTCAAACTACAGGTTTTGATTCCTTTAGAGTTAAAATAGTCTAAGTTTTTATTAAAATATAGGGACTAACGTATTAGATGAAAAGAAACTTGAGGATCAAAACATATATGATTTGAAATTATATATAGGATCCAAAAATAAAATGACAATAAACTATAACAACCAAGCATTGTATTAATAGAAAAACAAAAGAAAATATTTGATATCATGTAGCATATATGAGTCACGTTTTTATCAACTAGATTATTAATCCTGTTGTCTCAAGTAAACCAAAACGTTAATACTTCATCAATGATGTTATTCCAATATTAATTATAGGGTTAAAAGGCATTTTCGCAGCAAAAATTTTTAAAAAAGAGCATTAGGTATCCGAATTTTTTTTTTTTTAAAAAAAACTGATTTTGCGTATAATTTTGTATATAGGTATATAAAGCCCTCTAGAAACTTGTTTTCTGACCCTGATTGCTCATCATAATTATTTTGTTACTTTGCTTTTTAAATTTTTTCCTGATTATTTAAAACAGAAGAAGCTGATCGAGTAGTGGAAGGAAAATTGGAAGTCACTGAAAATGCTGAAGATTTTTCCCTTCAAAAAGAGCAGATCAAAGGAATCAAAAGGAGATAAGAAGTCCAAGAACAAGACCACAACCAAAGAATCCAATGCGGGAGAGAAACAAGGGCAAAAGGGTCCACACAATGAAGAAGGGTCAACAACAAAACCAGAAGAAATAGCTAGTTGCAACAGTACTGCTAGCCTTGAAACTACACCGTTTTTATATGAAACTGCTCCAGGATTCGTTCGAGTGATGGATGACATTACAGATTATTTAAGTGAAGAAAACACCCAAGGTTGTCTCATAATGTGATAATGCCATAAATTGAGAGATTCCATTTTCTCTAACAATTTATGTAGTCAGTTCAATTTTCTGTTCCCCCACCCCCCGGGGGTTCATGTTGGGTTTTATATCAAGTCCATTGTTGGTAGATTAGGACCCAAGTCTGATTCTAAATTTCTTGTAAGAGGAGAATAATGAAGTGTTTTTATGGATTTTTAAATGATTTTTTATTGTGCAAAATAAATATGTGAGTGGAGTTTTAAGACCATATAATTTGATTTCAAATTATTTAACGATGTTGATTTTGATATGATTTTTTTCATTGTAATATTTAATTTGATTACAAACATGATATATTTTGAGAAAGGGGTAAGGGTATTTTAGTCCTTCACATGTTTTCCAAGTTTCTTTCCTTCGTATTTTCTTTCATCCATCTAAATATAAAAGGTGATAATTTTTTTTCTTTCCGATTTTCTATCATTTCCATGATCTCTTCTTTCATTTTCTTTTCTTCCAACTTTTTCACCATCCGAACGGACGAAATGGTTAATTTAAAGGGTTGTTTCCTATGAAAGATTAGGAATAGAAAGAAGGGGGCGAATTTTTTAGGTTGATTTAAAAAATTTGCAAAATGTGAAGTTATAAAATTTTAATAGATAAGATACAAGGTAAAGGGAAGAAATTAGTTAAAAAAATTTAAACCCCACTTTTGTAATCTAATTTTTTTAAATCCAATTCAAAAGAATTTCCATCCTCCTATACCAAACAGCCCCTAAGTGCTCTCTAACCTACTTCAAGTAAAAGAAAGGTCGGAGTAAGATAAATATGATTATAGATTCCTAATTTTTTTTCAAGCAATGATGATTTCTTTGGGAGAGACTATGCCTAGGATTACCATTAACCAAATTTGATCATATTGAAATAGTCATAAGTATACATATTGAAATATATTAAAGAAAAAGGTTAACCCTGGAAATTTTAAGGAACGACTGCATAAATTTGAGAGTATGACAAATGGGAATTCGTTATTCTCTTGAGCACAATGAAAATTGTTAATTTGCTAAGTTGTTAAAATCATGTCAGACGTGTAATAAAAAAAATCGTGTTAGACATTTTCTTCGAATTGTAAGGGCTAAATAGTCTTTTTACTCGTCAACATTTTGGGCCAGGCCAGAGTCTAAATTGAATTTTCAGAATCCATTGGGCCTGAAAATATAGCAAGTCCACATTATGAAACTTAGATGCGATTTTGCACCTTTCAGATCTTAGAGGCGATTTGGTTTTTCATCATAATGAGCATTGTTTTGAGGATGAAACTACAACTACAACTAATGTTATACACAAAGCTCAATTATTTGTATAATGTCAATAACCATGTAAACTACAGATGAAAAAATTATCACATTCGAACAATTTTTTTCAAGTGAAAATGGAGTTTTCTTTCCTTAAAAAAAATGGTATATAGCATATACAATGAAGACACATCATGGAGGAAATAAGTTGTCACATTAGCCAAAGAACTCAGCCTAGGGGGTAGTCTTGTGGAATTTTCAAACAAATTTTAATGATTTCACGGCCATTATTTGTAAAGTAAAAATTGGCAGACGGTGCCTTATAATAAGGACAAGTAGCAAATCATAACACGATAATTGAATTTCACCAACAGAATGATGAAAGGGAAGAATCAGAAATTATAATTTTAAAAGACAAATCATAATTTTAAGGAAATACCAATAGTAACTAGTTCTGTTTTGCTTGGACAGGCAATATGAGAGCCAAGTAGCACCTCATCACCATAGATAACACATAGGCCTCAAGCAAAACACTGAGAAACAACAGAAGAAAATAGCGGAACTAGTCTGAGATTTCCATCTGACCCTGGATGTGCTTGAACAAGAAAATGGCATAACTAAACTTTTTAACTAAAACCAAACTCTACAAAACGAGCCCGACAAAAAGGAATCATAACATTATAGAATTGCAGCAACAACTTCCATACAAGACTGAAGTATAGTTTTACTCATAGATCCAGGAGTGGAGGCTGCTTTGCCAGGCTACAGGGCCCTCAGGGAACCATAATGCAATTTCCTTCCTTGCACTTTCTACGGAATCACTTCCATGGATGACATTCCTAAATCAAAAGCATTTCTATAAATCAAATGCCCATCCAGCTTCAAAACCAGCAGCAGTTAAACCTTATAGTACTGAGAAAATTATAATTCTAAATGCTTTTCCGAAGACTTTGCTGAAAGTTGTTAGTGCTGAGTCCCTTAAGATTTGGTAGTAACTTTGATCTTTTGTAATAATTACAGTTAAGATTCTTCAATCAAACATTTTCAAGGGTAAGGTTTCTAAGATGTAATTTTCTTATTTAATGCAAGCATAAAACTAAAGTGATATCTCAATTACATATCTTAAAAGATGGATTCAATTCATAGAAATATGGCAACATTTTTTCCTATATAAGAGCTTCAAGGAAAAAATGACACATACTCCTCTCAATTTATTCTGAAAGCACAAGACTTCTAGATTTTCCATGAATGAATGCAAACAATGTATATTCTCAACAAGCATAAAGAGCCATACAGTAAAATAATAATTAGATTGTGCAACAAAACTAAAAAAAGAATTTGCCACTTCTCAAGCTACCCTATGCAATATTGCACAGGCAATGCATATTTAAATTACTCAAATGCAAAAGTCTAAAAAAAGGACAAGACCCATACCTTCCAATGTCAATAGCAAAGTCGCCTCGGATGGTCCCAGGCTCAGACTGAGCAGGATTTGTAGCTCCAATGATCTTACGGCCAGTAGTCACAACATTCTTACCCTCCCAAATCATGGCAACGACAGGACCAGAGATAATGTAGTCCACCAATCCACTGAAGAATGGCTTTGCAGACAAGTCAGCATAGTGCTTTTCAGCGAAAGGACGGTCTACAGTAATGAGCTTCAAGCCTGAAGGCAATCAATACGCAAAAAGGGAACACAAATTATTTGAAAATAGAACCTAACTGTAAGTTTAGCAGGGTCAGTATTTATAAGACATAAATAAGAAAATACAATATGATTATGTCATATCATCTTTGGCGAGTTAGTCGGGTCACAAGCTACAAAAGGGGCAAGGGTCATTGTAATTAGAAATTCAGAATATATGGAATTATGGAATAAGAATTGAGTTTCGTTTCTTTGTCCTCTCTCTCTCTCTCTCTCTGCTCCCCTGTCTCTTATATCTCTCCATTCATTCCCTCACTGATTCTCTCCCTTTCCCTCCGTCCACTTCTCTTCTACAACCAAATAGTATATTTTTACATGGACTGTCATATAATTTAATTTATTTGGAAATTGAAAAGGACCCCTTAATTGTGAGGCCCCTTAACAGTGAAAGATGCAATGAACTACTATATTCACAGTCATACCAATTTCTAGTATGAGGAGGAAAAAGTTATACCTTTCAGTGAAAAGCCCTTCTTCTCAAATCTGCTGATAATCTCACCAATCTGAAACAACGACAACCTTTAGAAATGCTGAGGAAATGATCGTTAAATACATTTCTTTTTTTCCTACAATTCGTAGGATGTAGCACCAGATTCTGAGAATCAACTTGGGACATACACATAAATCCGAATTCACGAAGCCAATTTTAAGAGTCGAGTGACACGAGGACGGACCACACAGAGATATGAACCGTATAAGCATAAAGCGATATAAAGGATGATGAGAGGCAGGAAAAGAATACCAGGCCTCTCTGAACACCATCAGGCTTGATCATGATGAAGGTTTGCTCCATGTTTGCTTTCCTGATGGCCGATACTTTTCCCTCTGTATCTGGTATCTCTGCTAGATCGGAATTGAATGGCAGGGTGAGTGAGGGTAAACCAGGGAATTTATAGTAGGCTGGCAAACAACATCTAACCCTAATTTGACCCGAGAATATTCGCTCAAAATTAAAATTATTTTAATTCTTTTATCTGCTTTTTTACATTTTTCTTATCAACTTCTTAGTCATTTGATCCGTTCAATATAAGCGGTCCGTTAATTTTACTTAATTAAAAATGTTAATTAAAGTAATTAAATGATGTTAAAATATATTTAAATATTGATTATTTAATATATTTATTTTTACATTTTAAAATTTAACTATATTTTATTAATATTTAATGGTAGAATTAAATTGTCCGAATCACAATTTCCTATTAAATAAAAGGGAGATTTACTATTTGGTCCCATGTAGTGAAGATATTTAGCAAATGGTCCCAAAGTTTAAAATATTTAAAAAATGGTCCCATTGACAACACGAGGTGTTGTCGATGCAGCACATGAGGTTGTCACTTGACAACCCCTGACAACACCATGTGCTGTATTGACAACACCTCGTGTTGTCCATGGGACCATTTTTTAAATATTTTAAACTTTGGGACCATTTGATAAATAAGTCCCTTATGAGGGATCAAACAATAAATTTCCCTAAATCAAACTAATGTTTTTAAGAATAAATGACTAAAAATGTGCTTTTTAAATTTAAAAAACTAAATTGAAACTTAACGTAGATTTAAAACTGTTATAGTTTTATAATTAAATTTTAAAGAGAAAAATCATATATAAACACCCTCAAAATATGAAAAATGCAAATTAGTGCATTTATACAAGGGAAATTTACTGTACAGTCCCACATAAGGGACTTATTTATCAAATGGTCCCAAGTTTTAAAATATTTATCAAATGGTCCCAGAGGTGTTGTCAATACAGCGCATGGTGTTGTCAATGCAGCGCATGGTGTTGTCACGTGACAACCCTTGATAAC
>JANTPZ010099803.1:0-30474 GCA_025593235.1 Vachellia pachyceras
ATTTAATCTTGGCATGATATTGTTTTAGATTGGATGTGGTAAATGATACATTGAGCATGTTGATCAACACTGCTTTTGGAAGTGGCTGAATAATTAGATTGCATATCTGTTTGTGAGATAATGAGGGAGGTAATTCATTTATGGATGCAAGGGATTTATATAAAAAAAAAAGGGGAGTGAAAATCAGTGAAGGCAGAGTTACAATTCCTGGGAGGTATTTCTATCATCAATTCATTCTCTTAATCACACTTTGCTATCTTTTAATCTGATTGATAAGGAAACAAAATAAATAATAGTGTAGGTAATTCAAATCATTGAAAGAAACAATTTCATCTTTTAATTTGCTGAGATAAATTGCTAACTAATTACTAAGAGATACTCAAGCTCCTCAGAGATCGACCTTTGGGTTGTGCCACTAATTGCAAAATCTTGAGTATTAAATTTGACCTCAAAGCGACTAGAGATCAATAGTTAAATGTCACGTGGATAATAAAGAGATAATAGTACAAAATTAGATATCTGTATCCTTGCCAAATGGCAAATGAAAAGGATAAGGGAAATCTGAATTATTAACAAGAAAATCCTACAAAAATATCATTGAAATATGAAAAAGATAAATAAAGGTGATTAATTCTGCAAATGTCATATTAGGGTATTAGATGTCCGTCGTAGGGATTTGAAATTTCTAAATTAGGCCAAAAACACCTTTTTGTCTCTGATTATATGGACACAAGTTTCGGTGTGAAATTAACAATATACGTTTCTAATTTAACAAAATTAAATTTAAAATTAACCACTTAAGTTTCATGTTTAACAACTTTAACTCTCAAAAAAGTAAATTCAACCTAAGAAAATTTCACGACAGGATAAATTAACAAGTGTTTCTCATTTAACAGCATTATATTCAAAGTTAACCACTTTAGTTTTCTGTTTAACAACTTCAACACCTAAAATCAAACTCATGCGCAAGGAATTTGATTTTGGGAGTTGAAGTTGTTAAATAGGAAACTGAAGCGGTTAACTTTAAGCCTTTTTCCCTTTCTCAAGATATTCCCTGAACCTAAAAATATGGAAGGCCATTTATCAGAGTTGAAGTTATTATAATGTTCCTCTAAATACGGATGACTGTTCATGGCATTTTTTTTTTTTGAATTATGTTCATGGCATTTTTATCTGGATTCACTGAATTTCAAAATATTTTATCAATAATAATTTCAAAGAATGGTGATAGAGTAAACGGAAACCAACAAAAAGAAATAAGTAAATAAAGGACCGGTCACTTATACTATAAAAAAAGGAGTTGACTTTAAGTCCATGTGAAGGTAAGAAAAATACTTTTAGAACTAATTAAATATGAGAATTTCACTATTTCATTCTTCATATCAGATAATACACACACACACCCACACATATAAAAGTAAGTAAATAAAAGCAGACAAGTAATTAAAAGAAAACAAAAAAATTGACAAAAATAAGCTGTTACAAACTTTGACATATAATTTTGTGCTGAAAAATTTGCAAATTTATCCCAAAAAATAGTGATTTCGAATTTATGATGGAATGATCTCACATTAAATGGTGTATTATGACATGCTTTTTCTTGATAACCAACATTCTTTTTGGAGTTTAATTGATATCATTTGTGTTTAGATAACAACTATTTTGATGTGACTGAGACAAATTTCCCATCCTTAACATAAATAATTATTTATAAACATTTTAACACTTTTTTGATTTATTAACTTAGCATACATAATTTTAATTATGTTATAAAGTTGCTTATATTTTAGCATCTTTTTAGCTAGACTCATGTAATAATTCAAGTTATTTATTTAACCAAAAACTATTGAAATTTTTAATCAAGTTTTTACAAGTTCTAGAAACAACTTATCTGATGTTTTTCTATATTTATGACTTTTCTTATTTCTGTGAAATATGTTAGAGGTTACTTATAAATAAAATCATATGAGTAGTAGTTTTTAAGTTATAATAACATGATTTGAAACAGCATAAAATTTAAAAACCTGCACACACATGCAGACGCAGAGAGGTGGGATCAGCTAGAGCCACTTAAGGCATAATTTTATTTAGTTGGGACAAAGTGCAAGTAATTATCTCAGCTTCCAGCACTACTTATTTAGTAGAGACATACTGCTGGGAATTATCTAAGCTTCCAGCACACTCTTAATCACTTGTTTAGATGCCTCAGATGATTCAACTTTAAAGAACAGAAGACCCAAAGGGACTTCATTAGTGATAACCAAGCCCGTGCTGGAAAGCCCAATATCTCCACAAGAATCACCATCAGTGGGACAGAACACAATCTTATAGGCGATTTTAGTATATTGTTGAATCATAAACACGCCCTTGATCGTGTTTTCATACCCACTGATTTTCACAGACTTGGTCCCATCCTCTTCTTCAACAACAGTCCACTTTGAGGGTGAAGGAACACAGCTTGGTACTTTGTCCTCAACAGAGAAGAAGTCCACAACAGCATTGGTTGGGATGAATTTAATTCTTAATGGGGATGCGATTGTCCATGGCAAGCCATAGTGGGTTTCGATGGGGAGAGAGGGATATGGCTTAACACTGACTGGGCAAGTTTCGTTTCCTGTCTTGGCAAGAGTCAAGCCACCACCTAATATATTTATAAATGGAACCACCTAATATATTTATAAATGGAAGGATGTAATAAGTGCCACCGTTGGTGAGCGGCTCACCATTGACGTCGAGGACGTCCCCTTTGGCTGAAGAGGAGATGAAGGCAAAGAGAGAGGAGAGCAATGAAGGATGGCTTCATTATTGGTAGGTTGAGAGAGAGAGAGAGAGAGAGAGAGAGAGAGCAATATGTAGTCTTTTCCTTTTACGTGATGTCGTTTGTGTGGAAATGGGAGAGGCCAAGCCTTCTATTTATAGAACTAGAGAGTAAAAGTCTACGCATTTAGTTATTGAAGGATGAACAAATTTATGACCAAGATAATCAAAAGTTTTGAGAGACGTAATACTTTTGTTGAATAAATTAATTTGTTTCATATTCGGTATGACCTCTTATGAATCCCCATTTTTTGTTAAATTTGGCATATATTTTTTATAACAAATACTCTAATATCATGAAGAAAAAAACATTTTAATTTGAAATTTAAAACAAGAACGAAATGATCAGCCAATATTTTTCTTAAAATAAATAAAGTCTGATTTTTTTTCCCACATAAGTCATCAGCCAAACAGAATTTAAATACTGGAGTTGTGTTTTTATTTGACAGATCTCGTAAGACGTGTCACATTGGCAGACACTGGGCACGGGAGGGAAGAGGATGCCACGATTGCTGTGATTCTTTAGCAGTGTTTTTCCTATTTAAATTAAGTATCTCAGTGGGTTTTATTTTTACTTATGTAAAAGTATTGAAAGACTTTTTTTTTTTTCCTTCCCAAACAGGTACTAACTCAAGTACAAAGAGATTTTCTGTTTAAAACCAAAGATATATAGTATTACGTGTTCAATAGAAATAGTTATTTTCTACTTTTGATGCAAAGGGTCTGTCTGGTGATTTGACCCAAAAAAAAAATCGCTGGAAAAAATTTCTAGATAAGGGTTTATTTCAATGGCTATCGTGTGTTCCTCTCCCTCTCCCATTTTTCATTGCAGGGAAGGTACTGAGTGTGATTGTATAGTTTAATGTCACGTGGATAATAAAGAGATAATAATACAAAATTTGATGGGTTGTATCCTTGCCAAATGCCAAATGAAAACGACAAAAGGAATCTGAATTGATAATATCTAAACCTTGTTTCTCTCTTCTCTAGAGATTATGGATTATTGGCCTTCCAAAAATATCTATTAATCAACTTAATACTGGCCACACATTTTCCTTCAATTTGGGCCAAGTAAAATTTAAAATAGTCTCTCCCCCAATCTCAGCATAAAGCTCACGCAATAGCTTTAAATTGTGCTCAATATGGGTTCTTATTAAATTGTTTAATCTTAGTTAAGCGTTTTGGCCTTTTTTATTTAATTGGAAATAAATTCCCTAATTACTTCCTTGGTTTATTTCTAACCAATAGATTGGAATAATTCTTCCAAAGTTCCTTCCTTTCATATACTAGTTTTTCTTGTATTTGTTGGGTTCAATTTGACTCTCACGTAACATGGCACCAATTTAGGGGAATAATACTTTTTCTGTGCCCAAAGTTCAATTTAAACTTAAAACTTCCATTTCATGGAGATTAACATCTTCCATTAATCCATTACAATCATAAAATAATTATTCCTCATATTTTTCTAATTATTTGAGACCTTAACATTATTGTTTTATTTTTTCCTTCGTTTTTTTAAGAGGATAAATGATATCTTGATAGGAAATAGTTGTTGGTCAAAAAAAAATACTGAAATAGTTGGTTGACTAATTTCATGAATGATTAGCAACTGTAATTGCTACCACCAAAGATTATAAGTTTATCATTGGCAATTATATTATCTTTTTCAGAAATGGAGCTTCTGAGATCAAAATCTTACCAGTTATTTAGAGTTGAGAAAATTAGGGAGAAGAGCTCCTTAGAATAATATTTAGTTGAGAGCACCTTAAAAATAATAACTATTTAGAAGGGTCAAATACTAAGATATAAATTTACAAACACTAAATTATACGTAACTAAAGCTTGAACATTCTCTCCTACCACATCCTATAATTTTCCTTTTATTTCACGAAATAATCGAGATTTATCTAAAATGATTCAAATTAATTTAAATTTTAAGTTCAGAATAATTAAATAAATTGAATTCATAACAATCCATCCAACATCAATTAATTTATTTATCATCATTTTTAACTGAATAATAAGCCTATCAAAGTCATAAAATTTAACCGTATTTTTGTTTATTTATTTTATGACTTTTTTTATTTCCAACCATTATAATTCTACTCTTTATTTCTAAAATTTAACACATTCTCCCCGCTTAATTTTGATACTCACCAAACTATTCAAAAATCACATCAAGATTATGCAAATGCTATAAACTTCAAATAAAACACTAATTCATACAACACACATACTGATGTGTTTTAGCCATATGAATATATCAGGTCGTAACATGGAAAAACTGCTATGATATTTTTTTTTAATTTTATAAGTTATGTATTATTAATTATCATATTACTTTTGGCAAATAATTTTGTTCTAGACTTATTATTGGCTTAATAAATAAACAAAAATAAATATCTATAAGTAACCTTACTTTGTCATAATACCCCTTAATTAATAAACAAAAACACATTCCAACTTTGTGATTTTGTGATACTCAATATTTGGAAATCCTAAAAAGAGTGTTTTATTCATTATATGACGAACAGTAACTTAAATTATCACTAAGATATTACAAGTTCAATCAAGACAACTATTTTCTACTTATTATCAAAAAGGGCTGTATGGTAATTTGGCAAAAAATTTTTTGTAAAAAAGCCTTTTTAAGGATTGTTGTGTAATTAACTCATTTTCTGAAAATTATACATCAATGCCCTATTTCAGTATTTATCATGTGTCATTGTCTCTATTTCGTGGGGAGGTACTGCTGGAATGCTTTAGTGTCACGGGAACTAGAAAATTACATATTAGATAGAAAAATTAGTGACGATTTTGATATCCCAATTAGTAAGGAATTTAGTTATCTAGTTCTAAATAGACTTGATATTCCTTCATTTTTTAAATTCGATTTTTGTCAAGGATTGAAAATTTATTGGTTTATAAAATAATACATAGTGCGATACAGTCAAAACATGGTATTCTATTCTAATAAAAAATCTAATAAAAAAGAAATAGATACCTAGAAAACAAGTCAGACTCATCAACAGACTCTCTCTACTCGCTTTTTCCATTAATTGTTTTATGTTCATTCTAGAATAACAAAATAGCTCAAAATCCTTTATTTTATCAACCCAATCACTCTTTTGATTTTGAAAAAAAATATCTTTATCAATATACTCTTTCTTCTACACATTTATCGCCACCCCATAATATAATGGAGAATAGCTAATAGTTAGGATACGATTCATAACAAAGATCAATAATCCATTCATGGGAAAAGCTTGGGGGAGTATAAAATTCCTCTCTAATTTTTAAATTAGCGAAAAAAATTAGTGACGATTTGAATATTCATATCTAAATTTTCAAATTAACGAGGAATATTAAATTCCTTTCTAATTTTTCAAATTAGCGAGGAAAATTATGAGCGACTTAGATATCTCTAAATTTCCTAATTGGCGAGGAATTTAACGAAGAATATTAAATTCCTCTCTAATTTTTCAAATTAGCAAGGAAAATTAGCGACGACTTGAATATTTCTTTTTAAGTTACCCAATTAGTGATGAATATTAAATTCCTCTCTAATTTTTCATATTAGTAAGGAATTTTATTTTGAAGTTAATTATGGTTAAGAGATAATCATTTTTAAATAAAGTGTCCATTTGGGAACACGGTAGAGAAGTAATTTTACGTAAGTCGAGGTAAATATGTGAAGAAGATTATCTCATTTTACGAAAAAATACCGTTGAACGGATAAATTGGCTTTTCCAAACATTCCAACAAACAAATCCAAAGTTTATTTCCAAATTGGATCAGTGCAAACCATTGGAATAAACTTAAATCACATTGGATGACTCCAAAGTACTAACATATGTCAGTCAGTAATTTGAAAAATACATTGACAAATCCATCTTTGCATACAAACGAATCATATCATACATGAATATGTTTCTAAATTGGTAAATCCTAAGTTATTATAAATTTAAAATTGAAATTTCTTAGGTTCAAATGAGATTTTTAAATTTGTAATTATTTAAATGTTATTATAACTATTTTTTAAAGGTTATTAGAATTTGATTGTAAATAATATTTTTAACTTAACTATATTTTTTTCATTCTTTCTCGCGTTCATCTCACTATTAGGAAATTCCATATTAGCGAGAAAAATTAGCGACGATTTTAATATTCCTCTCTAAATAGTTTAATTAACGAAGAATTTAGCGAGGACTATAAAATTCTTCTCTAATTTTTAAATTAACGAGAAAAATTAACGATGACTTGAATATTCCTCTCTATATTTTTCAATTAATGAAGAATTTAATTTTCATTTACCTCCAAAATATTCACCTAACAAATTTATTTCCCTCCAAAAGCAAATCTGCGATGGTTTTAACTTTTATCAATCAAATGCTTCACTTCGGCATTCACTCATTCATCACCGACTCACTGTTCTCCTCAATCCTCGTCCTAGAACCTCTCAAATCCTCTTTGCCTCACCGTTGTTCTCCATTCGCTCATCTTAGCTCTTGACGCAAACATTCGTCCTGTGTCCTGGCCAACAAGAAAGCTTTCCTCCAGCTCAAGGAAATCTCATGCTGCTTTTCGATCTAAAACCCCTTTCATGCTTCTCTTCTCCATCATTTCTGCCTTAAAACCCTAATTTCGCTTAACCCTGAACCTCCCTTCTCATTATTCTCGCCGCTGCCTCTCCTTCTCAAATCTTCTCCACCTGCGCCTCCATCGATGGCTGCCTCCAATCTCATTTACCTGACCAATCTCACCATTTTTTCTCTATCACCTTCCCGACCCTAATCTGCAAGCTCTTCGGTGAAGGAGAATCTCACCATTTTGGCTCATTATTCTCACCATTTTGTTTTTGTTACTCACTCTGTTTTTTTTCATACTTTAAGGAGAATCTATGATTTACTTTCCTAATCTAAGGAGAATCTATGATTTATTTTGGCTTATTTTGTTGTAAACCAGGAGTGTGTTGGTCTTTTGATACCATTGTTATTTAGTTGTTCAATATGCCAGAAGACATCGTTGCCGAGCGCCCTTTGTTTGTGGTAAATTATCAAGAACTTTTCCCTAGCGGTTCCAGGTCTGTTCATTCATTTCCTTTCTGCTCCTTTTTTAACGTTATATTGACATGGACCTTGAACTATACTACGTAAATTTTGTTTTTGATCAAATTGAGTTTTGGGTTGTATCTGTATAGCATCTTAGCGACATTCGAGAAGTTCCTAATCATCAGGTTTGCTGTATTCTCTGGTTTTGCTAAGCATACAAGTCACTCTTTTCTGTTTACAATTTGTTTTTCCCTTAATCAAATGCTAGTCCTTTTACTGATTTTTATTGGTTGTGCGTTACAAATGCTAACTGAGATGAAAGTTTGATCTTTTAACTTTTAGAATTCAAACATAACGTTGCTGATAATGGAAGTGCTACATGGTTTCTTCAAGACCTTGCTACTGAGCAGAATGCAAAAGGAAGTGTGGTATAGAGTTATTTCATTTGATTTCCATAAATTATAGATTAGTTAAATGTCATCCCATTGCAGATACATTACCTAAAGCTAATACTCAATAGTTTTGCAGCAAATATTTTAATGTTTTAGCACTGGGTAAGTTATTGCCTATATAGCCTATACTGGATTTTTTTATCTTTTAATTTTCATGAATGTCTTCTTTGTGTATTAGGAGGTTGTGTTGGCTCTTTCTAAGACTCTGATCCGCCACTTAGAATAGTTTAGTATACTAGTATTGTTTACTACTGCTTTTAAAGCATAATGTGCATGGCAACTGACAATACTAATTTATAACGTTGTGTTGTTCATTGTTTCAAGTGATCTTTCTTCTGTGTAAAATCCGAGTGATTTGATTCAATGATTTATTTGCCTTCTTTATTTTATAAGCTAAAAAGTAGTTCCCTATCATGTAACTATATGTAGTATAACCACCTTTTCATTATATATCATTTGATTTCTCCAAAAAAAAAAAAAAAGCTGCATGCTGGACTTGGTGAATGTTTTGATTATATGCTCATGGAGTCCACAATTGTAAGGTGATCAAAGGTCTCCTAGAATTATACCTCTTGCTGTGAAGGATGGATTCAGCATTATCCAAGAGGTAAATTAAATATTAGCTATCTGTCGCCTCTGTTTGTTGTATTTCTTATGTTAGAAATTATTATGATTAACATTTTTTTTAGAATTACTTGACGGGTTCTCTACCTCCATTTAATTTTAGCATACTAAAGTTTCTCATCATTGCACCAACATTTGATTTTAAATATTAGCTATCCGTCGCTAATTTCATCGCTAAAAATTCCGTCGCTAATTCCGCGACCCTCGTTTTAGCGACGGATTTTTTCCGTCGCTAAAGCTGATTTTTCCGTGACTAATTCCGTCGTTAAATCTTATTTTTTTGGTAGTGTGTTCACCTTTCTCACAATGATAAAATAAAAAAAAAATCGTAACCCACCAAAGGTTAACCCAAAAAATCCCGGCCAAAATTACGTTCTCCCTCGTTCATCTGCCTTGGTGTTCTTTGCTGGCTTTCTTTCTTCTTCCCTCAAAAAGTGACCTGTCCCCTTCTCATGCAATCCCAACTGTTTCGCCGGCTCCTCTATCTTCCTCCTCTACTCTTCTATCATGCAGCTAAGGCAGTGTTGTGCTTGCTAGCCAAAGAACTGATGAGGCGAAACCCCAGGTTCAGCGTTGCCGCTGCAGTGCTCGTGAAACCCAAGATCTTCGTCCTCCTCTACCTTCTCCAGTTGGAGTGTGTCAATGATTGTCGCCATCATCTTCCTCCTCTGTTCAAAATTTATAGCCGCTGCACTCCCTTATTCGTTGTACCGGGTTTCTAGTTTTGGTAGCATAAAATTTGGCTGAGCCAAGTTGTTATTATATTTGGTTTTGTCTTACTTGAAAACAAATCTGAAGTTTTTTCTGAGCCTTGAATTCAGGTCTGGTCTTAATATGTGCTTATTCTAATCATTGCCTTCATGAAAATTGGCTAAGAAAATGGTTCAGGGTTGCAAGAAGGTACTTTAATCTCTTTGCTTTTATTAGTCTCTGTATATGTGTGTGAGAGAGAGAGGGGGGAATAGGAATTTTCATGGTGTGATATGAAGCGTATGTTCACTATGGCTTTGGCTCTAGGGATTACACTTCTCCGGTCTCTGATGTTGCATGCTCCTGTTACCATTATTACTAAACACCGCATTCTGTTTGGATTCCCTAACTACTACTACATGTGCTTCGATTCTCTTAGTGGATTTATGGTTCTTACTTCATTGGCTTTTATAAATGGAGATTCATCCTTTATTTATGCTATACTGAATACCGATTGCAGTTTTGTGATGCTCTGTTTGGTTGTGAACTTAACTATCATCAAGATTTAGTTTCTCTTTTTCATTCCCCTTGTTCTCCTGTTCTTACTTGGGATTGATGCGGTTTCCCCGCTCATTTTTTAAGTAGAGTAAGTAGTATATACAAGAGATTACATAATCTTCAAGGCTGCACCTGAACACGTGAAGTGAAGTGAGATTAATAGTTAAAGAACATCTAGCTTCTTACCTGCATTGTTTCAAGTTCCGGAATAGTTTTATGTGATGGGTATGTCATAGTTGGCATTCCTTAGTTGGTAGCAACTTGAGTTGAGCCACTTATTGACTTAAGTTATAGATTTAGTTAGTACAAGAAGTACCAGAAGAATGTGAAGGAACCCTATATTCAAATCTTAAATCATCCGAAATAATTGAATTTGAGGTTTACTGGTCAAAATCTGAAGTTTGTGTTCGGTGAGAAAATATTGGTTGTGCTAGTTTTGGCTTCACTTACCCCCTATTTATGCCGCACATAGAATCAAATATTTACTCTCAATGTTGCAGTTAAGATTTGAACTGTGATATTTATAGGCTTCTGGTAATCGAAGGAGACCCCTTTTCTTCTTCATCTGCTGTCATTTGCTAATGAAGAATTCATCCGACATATTGATTATGCCTAGCAATTTAATGATGGTCTTTTTTGTTGCTCAGAGATTATATATTTATAGGCAGCTTATTTATAGCGAATGGCCTTGAAGCCATGAACAAGAGGGATGAATTGTTTGCTGACGCATTTTGCTGCTTTGCTCTTTCTGATTCTGATAGGAAGTTTCTAGTTTCAATGTTACTGACTTTAATCTAAACTCATTTCCCTCTTTGCTTTAGAAATCCTTTTGGAAGAGTTACCATTAAATTAAAATAGGTAAAAAAATACATAATCTTTTAAATAATATGAATTTTTTGTAATCGTTTGTTTAACGTTAACAGTTCCTGACCATTTATTAGAAATTGGATTTTTGCTCAATTTATGTGATAATGCCCTTTATCTTTGCTGAGGGCTTGTTTGGGAGTTCTGAAGATATCTGAGATGGGGTTATTCACAATCATTTGGAAATTACAATGCCATTAATGAAGTGGGTTTTGGAGGAGAAAATTTCAATATTCACTGATTCATATCTTTTAATGTGAAGAATAAAAGGAAAGTGAGATGCTAACATTGTAAATGTGACATGAAAAACCTCGAATTTGGAGAATTTTGTAAAGTACGGTGTGGATCAAGTCATAATGGGCTATCAACGTATCCTAGTCCACCGCATCCCATTACTTCTTAACGTTCCAACAGTTACTTGAAAATTTGCCCCATTCTCACCCAATCCTTTCAAACAAATTCTTAGAATTCCCATGCATTGTTAAATACTTTGTGCTTCTCCCTTTTTTTTTTTTGCACTTATACATTGCCACTAAGCTATTAATTATTTGATAGGGTGTTGTGAAGAACATTATTCCAGCTATATCTTCGACCTATGCAATTATATCTGCTGCATATGCACTGCATTTGATAGGGTGTTGTATGTCCAATAATAATATAGTTCATTTACACCCCATTTACTATATATTAGCTAGAAATTCTGTTTATACTTCCTTCTGTTGCTATCTTGTTTTAGGCCGTGAAGGGATGCATATGGCTGTTTTACTGCTTATCCGCTCCATTTTCTGGTTTACCTGTAACCTGAACTTGCTCACTATTTGTTTTTGTTTGTTTTAGAGGAAGGAGAACAGCATGAATGGATTTTCAGCGCAGATCAAATGATAGAGGAAGGTATGTGAAAGTCATTTATCTTGGTGCCTTTAACATTCATAGCCTCGTAGGTGTGTATTAGTTTTTAACAATATATTTTCCAGAGGAGGAAGATTATCTCTCTCAAAATCCAACCCACGCAATTGGTCAGTCAAATGGTGATCATGACTTGGCTCATACAATACTCCAGGTAGGCTGTTGTGCCATAAATTCCTTTATCTACCTCTATTTTTGTGCACTGACATTTTGACATAAAGCATCCGTTCATTTTGGAAGACCCAGTTGATCCCGTAGTGAACAAGTTAAAAACCTCAACCTTCTCTATTTTAGCCTTTATTAAAAAAAAAAAATTATACATGTTGGATTTCATTATTCATTGATCCTCTTAAATTCCTTCAAAATTTTTCTGTAGAATGGTATTTGTTGACTCCTAAATGAAAGAATGGTCTTTGCTAATCTGAAATCCTTTTCCCATTTTCGGAAATCCTCCAAGTTGTGCTCAACGGAGAGGTCAAGCTAGATGGACTTCCCTAAGTTGAGTTGTGATATAGGAAAAGATGTGAAACCTGGGGAGGTCTACAAATTTTTGTCCTAATATGTGTAGTTACAAATTCGCAATGCCTCTAGGGAACATGCTTTGGAAACATGATGCTCTTTTTTATGTGTTCTTCATTATTGACTGTATTTTTTTGGGTTATGCTTGTCCTTTCTATATGTCATTCAAATGGTCTGTAGATTCGTTTGAACATCGAAACTGAAATATCCTTAACTTGATTTCTCAATGGCAAGAAAATCACATCAAATGGTCAAAGGGATTTTGACCAAGTGGCTAACAGGAATGTGGTGACCCTTTGAAGATCTGCCAATTTTGAGGACTATCCTTTTAGAAAAATACATTTAGGTTTCAGTTTTTTTTTCTGGAGATAGATGTGCTAAATGTGATGGGTAAGTTTTGGCTTCAGATATTGAGTATTTCTTAAATAGGATGTATTTGATGCTATTTTTTTTCTGGAGATAGATGTGCTAAATGCCATGTTAGGCACTGTACTTGATATCACTGTTTAAAATTGGATTTTTGGGTCAACTGTAATTGAACAGGATTTGTTTACAAACGTTTTTGCAAATGCGTAGTTGATTCATATCTAAAATCAGTGAGGCATTTAGCGACAGAATTATCAAATTAACATAATTGTCCATTTAGCGATGTAATTGTCAAATTTAATAGTGAAATATAACCCATTTAATGATGGATTTGTCAAATTTAATGGCAGAATATAACCCATTTAATGATGGAATTGTCAAATTTAATGATAGAATGTAACCCATTTAGTGATGGAATTATCAAATTTAATAATGAAATATAACCCATTTAACGATGAAATTGTCAAATTTAGTGATGAAATACAACCTATTTAACAACAGAATTATCAAATTTACCGATTAAATGTAACCCGTTTAGTGATGGAGAATTTTCATCGTTAAATTTAGCGACCCTCATTTTAACAACGAATTTAATAATGGAACAAGGCAAATTCTGTCATTAAATTGCGTTTTCTGGTAATGAATGAAGAAAATGTAATATAACATTTGATACAAAAACCCTTTCTTTTTAATGCAAAAATGTTTGAAAGGGTTGGACTTACCATGATTTAAGGCTAGGGTGGAATTTCCCTTTATTTAAATGTTGAGCAAGGCAAACTCTTGATTACCTTTAGTTATTTACCTAGACACCCAATTAGGATGACTCTACAAGCATTGTAGTGGGGTTCGAAGCCCTCCAACTTGATGAGAAGTTCAAACTCTTATCACTTAGATCCACATATGATGGGTTGGTAAAAATTCTTTTTGTTCAATGATTAATGGTTATGAGTTTGAATATTTTGTGAGAAGTTATGAAGATAGTGGAAAATTTTGAACTAGTTTACTGTTTGGTATGCAAAGGAGGGAAAAGAAAAATGATGGATTAAAAAACAATTAAATAAAAATAAAATATCCAAAACACCCTCATTTTATTCCTCTTCGGAGAAAAATCAGTTCACTCATCCTCTTCTTCACTCAACTTCGATGAGCACTTTACCCATTGCTCCACCATGAATACCCAAACCTGAGCGACAATCCCTCTAATACCATAATCTTTCCACTTTACATTACCAATCATGACTTCACCTTTCTCTTCCCTTCTCACTGACTATATAATACCCTGATAATTACTTAAACAAGTAAACAAATAAATTAGGACAAATAATAAAGGGTAAACGAAGTTGTGACAACAAGAAGCTGTCACAAACTCTCGTGCAATTGAAAAAAAATAGTGACGACATAAAATTTATGATCTCACAAATTAAACAGTTTATTGGGACATTCTTTTCCCAGATTAGAAACATATTTTTCAAATTTTTAATTCATTCCATTTGTGTTAGAATGGAGGAATTGTGAGGTAATTAAAAGGGAGGAATTAACTGGACTTAATAAAATCGTAAGTCCATGACTCTCCATCATAACTTTTTTTTTTTAAAAATCTTGGACCATGTATAATAAAATCTTATTTCCTCCAATTTTTTTTTTTGCTATCTATAGTCTTAGAATTTGAAATAAACTCCTCTTTCTCAAGATCCCAAATTAGTGTTCTTGATGCCAAGAGTGAGAAAGAGAAGGAGTTAGAGCCAATTGTTAGGTGCAAAATGTTCCTTGTGTTGTAAGGAGTAATTTGGTATATGTATTGTTGTTGTTGGTGATTATTTTGTTGATTTGTAAATTTGGGATTGCAAAACCCTAAGGGAAATGCTGCCAAAATTTTTATTGAATGGATGAGAGTTGAATTTAAGCTAACTAATTCATGGAAATGAGTTTGGGATCAAGAAAATGAGGTTACATATCAAGGAAAGTTGAAAGGAAACATTTTTCCAAATTTTTGGCAATTTGCATGCAAATATGAAAAGTATAAGAAGGAATGTGTTTTTGATGATTTTAATGCTTCCATTAGCTCTAAAATGAGGAATTGTGTAGGGGTAAAGTGAGCCAAGGGATTTGGAAGCATTAAAGACCAATAAAACAAGTTAAAATGCTCTAGGGAATCAAGGAAAATTCAAGCGAAGTTGATAAAGTTTTACATTGATTCTTACCTTGAAATTGCTTGTATTTAATGGCCATAATGTTGTGAATTATGTAGGCAAGTATTTGACGCAAAGAACTAGTTTTCCAAGTGATTAAGGAGGTTACAAAGCCAAGAGGAAATTAAAGAGTAAAGGTAGCAAGACCTTCTAACTTAAACTAATTGTTGTGAAATTGTTTGGAATTGTGCATGACTTATTTTATGAGAATGAAAGTGTGAATATGTGCTTGGTGTGCTATGGCCATATGCATATACATATCTCATGTTGCACATTCATTTCATCATGAATTCACACTTAGACTTGAAACAATGTCATGCATTTTATGAAACATGTTAGAAAGTTTTGCTATTGGTCTCATTCTTTCCAACTTACCCCTTTTAGGTGGAAGCTCATTAAAAGGGGTAAGGACAAGCTTATTGATGCATGAAGCAAGTTTTAGGCCTCTTTTGGATGAATGTTGGTTATGTAGCTTAATTACATTTGAGTTTATGATGTTATGTAATTTATGTAAATTAAACTCCTACATAAGGGATAGCAAAAGAGGTTAAAGCATGCCTTAGATATAGGTTAATGCATGATTGATTATAAGGGAAAGGAGTAACCAAGCAAGTATGCCAAAAAGAAAGGAAATCAGAATGACAAAACTCCATAAAAGTGAAAGTAAAGTTGGTCAAATCCTCAACTTTGGGCTGACGTAAAATAAGGTAAATGAAGTCCAAATGAGATAAATTTTTCCATAAAAATACTTCATATAACAATCTTTAAAACAAGCTAAATATCACTGAATTTGGAGTTTTCTACAGAGAGTTATGGTCTTCCAAAGTTGGGGAAAAATCACAGAAAAATCTGGGAAAAATGGAAAATTGCCATTTGAACAGTAGAGCTTTGCGTAATAAACTGATTCAAATGGGCAAGTTTTTGACCCAATGAATATTTTTTCCCTGTAGAATATCTTGTAAGCTTCAAATAAAAATTGGAACTACTCAATTTTGATTTTTTTAGAATTAGTTATGAATTTTTAAATATAGGCCAAAATGCTGTGAATAGTAACGTTAATAGTAACCCAAACTTGAAATTTTTATTTTCTATTCTTGGATTACTCTAAGTCATTCAAGGCATAAATGTGGTTCCAAATCCTCATAAAATGAAGCTAAGAGGGTTAGGTAAGGTGTTACATTTGTTTGGTATCAGAGCAAAGGTTTAGGATTTGATTTGATTTGTAATGCAATATATGCCTTATTATTTATTAAGTGGTGCATTGTTAAATGATATGTTGTGCACTAGTATTTAACATGCAATGCTTGGTTATATTAAATGCTAAGTGTTATGGTATATGTAGGTTGCCTCTTATGATGATATGTTAGGTAGTTATATTCCATATCCATGAGTTTATGAATAAATGTGACTAGCTAAACATGAAAAGGGAAGGAGCCAGCACAAGAACTACCAGAATATGCAAGGGATAACAGATATGAAGGTCCAGTGTTTGATATGGTTGCTTCTCTACAGCGCATACTAGATGCTAACACCCGAGGACTCCAAGAGCACACCACTCTACATGGACGAGGGTCTCAGTTAGCATGGATCCAGATGGGCCAGAGAGGTATATAATCAGATTATCTAGAACCCGTAAGCCCGGTAGAGATACCGGTACCGGAAGAAGAGCTCCCAGTAGAAGAAGAGGATCCAGAAATGGAAGAGAACCCCGAATACACTTTATCTGGATCAGGATCTACTATGATAGTATCATCTCGAGGTTCAAGCGAGATGCAGAGGCAACTAAAAGATCAAAGCTTAAACTACAGATTTTGTCAAGAAGAGTTAGTTTACGGGAAACTCAAACGCCGCAAATTGATTTTGCCAAGTGTATCCCGGAAGTGAATACTCATGAATTACAGAACTATATTTCTCCTTAAAGATGAAGATTTTATTTAATCAAATAGAAAGGGCTATAGAGGCATTTGAGCTTGATTAGCCACAAAAAGCGCAGTAGGGAATTCATCCTCAGTTGAGATTGAAGTTAAAGAGTTCCTTAGTGATATTCTGGTATTCAGGGAGTTCCTAGAAGAGTTTCTGTTGAGGATCAGTGGACTGCCTCCAGAGAGAGAGTTGGAGTTCGCCATTTATCTAGTACCAGGAACAGACCCGATATTAAAGACTCCATACAGTATGGCTCCAAGTGAGATGAAGGAGCTAAAGAAGCAGATAGGAGAGCTTCTACAAAAGGGGTTCATTAAACCCAGTGTTTCACCCTGGGGCCCAATTCTTTTTGTAAAAAAGAAAGATGGGAGTCTTTGGTTGTGCATAGAAGTGACAGTAAAGAACAAGTATCCGGTTCCCCGTATTGATGACTTGTTGACCAGTTAAGTGGTACCGAAGTATTTTCCAAGATAGATCTCATATCAGGCTATCACCGGCTCCGAATTAAAGCTGAGAATAATTTCAAGACAGCTTTCCACACTAGATACGGACAATATGAATTTTTAATGATGCCGTTCAGTTTGACAAATGTCCCTGCAGTTTTCATAGACTACATGCAGTGTGTATTTCGGCAATACCTAGATTAGTTTGTCGTAGCCTTATAGATGATGTCATAATGTACTCTAGATCTTTAGAGGAGCATGAAAGGCATATGAGAATTGTATTAACTGTTTTAAAAGAAAAACCTTTATACGCTAAACTCAGTAAGTGCGATTCCTGGTTATCAAAAGTAAAATTCCTAGGATAGGTGATCACTCAGGAAGGAGTCACTGCAGACTACGCCGAAGTAAAGGCAGTACTGAGATGGAATCGGCCTAGGACAGTAATAAAAGTGAAATTACTAGAGAACGTGATCTCTCATGAAGGAGTTGCAGTAGACTACTCCAAAGTAAAGGTAGTACTGAGATAGATCTGCCTAGATCGGTAACCGAAGTCAGGAGCTTTCTGGGCCTAGTAAATTATTACAGATGTTTTATACAAAACTTTTCTCGAATTGCCTTACTGCTGACTAAGCTCACTAGAAAGAACCAGTCTTTTCGTGAAATGACAAGAACACCCTTACGCATAATATGGAGCTAGCAGCGATAGTTTATGCTTCAAAGATATGGAAGCACTAGTTATATGGAGCAACCATCAAGCTGTACTATAATAATAAGAGTCTCAGGCAATTGCAAGATCAGAAATAGCTGAGCTTGCTACAGAGACGCTGGATGGAGTTGCTCAAAGATTATGACTACCTGGTAAAGTATTATTCAGGTAAAGCAAATGTAGCTGCCGATGCACTGAGCAGGAAGACAGCGCAGGTGGCTATGATGATAATGAAAGAGCAGACTGCTAGAGAACCTTCGAGATTGGGGTGTATTGAATCAGTTGCAGATAGAGCCTGATAGATACGGAACTATTTAGATTCTCATTAACATAGAGGAAGAGACCAAAGAAGTTCAGAAGGAGGATCAATTTACATAGAGTATAGAGACTCAGATGAGACAAGGGGAAGCCAGAAGGTTCAATAAGGCCCCTAGAACATCAAAGCTTACATTAATGATTTCCAATGCTTCCCAAAACTTTTTTCTTACTTTCACCCTACATAATTTCTCATTCTAAAGCTATTGACAGCATCAAAATCATCAAAGTCACACTCCTTTCATTTCCAGATTTGGCCGAAATTCACAAATAGGAAGAACAAAATGATTTTTCAAGCTTTCATGATATATAGGGACTTATTCTTGATCCCAAAACACTTCTTGTACATTATTTAACTTGAAAACAACTCTTCCTCATCAAATAGAAAATTGAACAGCATCTCTCCTTAAACTTTGCAATCCCAAAAATTCATACAACAGCCAAACAACCATAATATATACATCAATATACTCCTTATCATATAAGGAGTGATTTACAACCAATTATTTCATTTAAATCCCTCTCTTTCTCACTTTCACCATCAAGAACCCTAACATTCATTCTTGAAAAAGATAGGTTTAATCACAATTCTAATCCATTAGAAAGGTAGAAGAGGTTGCAAGGATTAAGAAAATGTATATGATTGGTTGCTTTAGCTTCTTACCTTATATTTTGTGAAGCTCTTCTCCTTCTCTTGCTCTTCAATGGCGTCAAGCTCTTGCTTGGGGAGAATGTGCCGGCCAAGAATTGAAATGGAGAAGGGAAATCTTGATTTAATAAAACTCTTAAAAGAATGAATGCCCAAGATTGCATCTTGAAATCTTAAGATTGATCTAATGGCTTAAACTTCACCAACACACATGACACATAATGCAATCCTATTGGCCCTCATAAAGTAGTGTAACTAATAGTTAGAACTTGGTTACACTAACCAAATCAATTACTGTTCAGTTACTTGATCCAGTTACAACTTATACCGGTAAGAGTAATTTTATTCAGATAAACTTTTCTGCGTATCTGAGGGCAACTTTTATTCTTCTTTTAATCTCCACATTTTACTTACTCAAATGGTGAAATATTTATCCCAAAAATACCCTTGGAAATCCTCATATTTTAACAGGGTTACTCTGCCTTGTCAAAATCACTAAAAAACGACCTACTTATGGGCAATTTAGCTTTAGGGCATTAAAAATTTCTAGAATTTCCACTGATACTCTAGCCATTTTTCTTTCCTCAAATTGCCTCCTGGAATGTCTGTAATTAATTTTTGAAGAAAATTCCATTTCCAAGGTTTCGGGTCATTTTCCCTCGATCCAGGAAAATCGCCTTTATCGTATTCTAGGCAATAATTTTATAAAATATAATAAATTCCATATTATTTTTCTTTACTCTGATCTCAAACATTTGAGAACTCCTGATACTTCAAATAATTATTTTTGGCCATCTAACCTTCAAAATTCTCTAGACGGAAATTTAGGCTAAATTTAAAAAAACCTTAACATATGGCTCTGATTAGTGAGGTTTACTCTATCTATTAGGCATATGTACATTTGTGATATCTGGATCGTTCACTTTGAACTTTGGTCAAATGACCAAAATGCCCTTGCATTTTATCTTAATTGCCAAAATACTCTTATTTTTACTAATCTTTCAAAATGTCATTTTTAACCTTACATTTTCTTACTTAAGGACCTTCATGCCCTTAGCATTTATGTCTAAATGACATTCTTGTCCTTGATCTTTTATGCATAATGACCATATTGCCCTTGGTCTTTTTATTTAATTATATTTATGTCCTTGGCTTATATTTTTAGCAATTTCAAAGCCTTAGGACTAAATTGACCTTGGTCTCTTTGGTCTATTGGCATCCTCTTTTTCTGTACTTTCTATCTGTGGCCTCATTTCATCTCCTGGCTACCATTTTAGCCATTATTTCAATTTATAGTAAAAACATGGATATTACAGGTTTGATGATGAATTCCTTATTAATCAAGAAACTCTCTGAAGGGTCGACTCAAGTATTCTTTGGCATTGTCACTCCTAAGCACTTTAATGAAGGTGTGGAATTAGGTTTCAACACAGGAATGAAATTTTTTGAAAACTTGAAGTACTTCAGATTTTTCTCTCATCAAGTATACCCAAGTAGTCTGGGTATGATCATCAATGAATGTGACAAACCACCTTTCTTGGTTAAGAGTTTTCATCTTGGTAAGGCCCTATATATCACTATGGATTAAGGTAAAAGGTGATGTAGGTTTGTAGTTTTGTTTGGGATTGGCCAATTGACAGGTTTCACAAAGGAAAGGAGTAGAATCTTTATTGAATAAATATGGAAACACATGCTTCATGTAATTAAAACTGGGGTGCCTAACCTCGTATGCCATAAGTGTACATCTTTATTATCAGAGTTGGAGCTAACCAATGCCTTCCTCGCTTCATTCTTCTTAGTGCTTGAGTTTTCAAGGTAACAGAGTCTATCCCATTCCTTAGCAGCGATTCCAATCCTCCTCCCTAATGTCAAATCCTGAAATACACAACTTTTTGAGCTAAACATCACACAACAATCATGGTTGGTAGCAAGCTTGCTTACGGAAATCAAATTGCATGTGAGGGCAGGCACAAACAATACATTGTGAATCTCAAGATGTTTAGATAATACTACAATCCCAATTCCTTCAACCTTCTATACAATCTATTAGCCACTTTTACTCTGAGATTCTCATGGCAACACTTGATTTTGTTAAATAAAGACTTGTCACCAGACATATGATCTGTTACTCCAAAATCTACTATACAGGTGCTTATACTGGTCACCGTTACATTGAGAGCTATAATGTTGTTACCTGACTGCACCAAATTCACGATTGAGATGGAAGAGTAGGTATTAGTTTAAGTTTCAAGAATAGTACCACTCACAAGGGCTATAGGAGTTGAGCCCATATTGGTTGAATGCCTTGGAACAGATCTAAAAAATGAAGGGAAGTCGGCTGAGTTCATTTTTTGAACAGTAGGAGAATTCAGCACATGGGATAAGACGGCACGTGGAGTTCACGCGCTCTGCAATGGTGATGACTTAAGACTTTCATGTGCAGAAAAGAGCACTGGCGCGTGGCTTTTATGCGCTTCTCAGATCACCATCAAACTTTAGGGATGCACCGATTGACGTCGTCTGGACCTGGTGGTGGAGGCGGTGTCGTTAACAGTTTTAGCTGCAAAGGGGTGTGATGACACTTGGTGTTCATGCTCTTCCTGAATCGCCGTCATTCTTCTGGGATAGGTCGGTCGGTGATGCCTGCACTAGCTTGTTATAGCGATGATGTCAACTGACTTATTAACTCCAACACTGTGACTCTTGCTTACGGATCCAGAATGGTGACTTGTTCTCGAACCTCTCCAACACCGTAACTCCCTTTTGTGTATGGATCAAGTACGGCGACTCGCTCTTAGATCTTTCTCCCTCTTACGATCAATCTGGGACTCTCACTCTCACCAGCGCTTCTTCTCTCTCTCAACCTGACTCTGTGTCTCTTGCTCCCAGTCTCTCAGAGGACTCAGGAACGAGTCCAAGCTCTGATATCATGTTTGTTTCAGTGGAAAAGTACTCTTACTGTGATGTATCTTATTGAGAAAAAAACTGATTACAATTTATAGGAGTGCAAGGATCAATCAAAGAGCATAATATCAGCTAATATAATCAATAACATTAATGAGGATTATTTTGTCCAAATCCTAGGCATGATTCTGAGAAGTAAATCCTGATTCAAATTTGATTTATTTCTAACAGTAACTAGGCACCAGTCTCAATTTTGCTAGCTTTATTGATAGGTAAGAATAATAATTTCCTGCATTCCTAAGGCACCAATCTCATGTGCATACCTTCGAATTGGTCACAATTTTACCACATTGGTAACTAGGCATCAACGACATTTGCCAATTGACACCAATCTTAATTTTCCCACATTCTTAAACATGCATAAATCCCAATTTTTCCACCTCCACAAAAATGAGTCAATCACAATTTTCACAAATTCATAAATGGGAAATGAAATGAAGCATAAAATGACGCATTGATCTTTAACCTTTACAAGTAGGCAAACATAAAAAATTTGGCAAATTATATGTAAAGGGACTGTAAAGTAGCAAACACATTCAGAGTCTAAGCTCAAGGACAAAAATAGACCACTCTATTTATGCTTGTGCACCTAAATTAGGCATCAAATGATATAAATGTCAATGAGCATCCAAAGGGAGCTCATTATCAATATCAGTTTTCCTACATTCGTAGCTAGGCATCCATGTCATTTTCCCGTATTCGTAACTATCTATCAATCTCAATTTTCCTATATTTGTAACTAGACACCAGTCTTAATTTTTCCACCTTCATAAATAGGCAACAATCTTAATTTTCCTACATTCCTAAGGCACCAATCTCATGCTCAAGCCTTCAAATTTGTCATAATTTTACAACATTCATAACTAGGCACTAATCTCAATTTTCCCATATTTCTAACAAGCATAAATATCAATATTTACACCTTCAAGAGTTAGACATAGTTATTGTTAAAAGTTTTGATTTTGAAAAAGATAGTGATAATCTTTCAATCATCGAAGATGATTCTCAGGTCAAAGAAAGTAAAAGAAAATTGGAAGAGCATCAATACTTCATGATACACATAGGATTAATATTAATTAAAGTCACTACCTTAACTAGGAAGGAGGCAAGAGGATTAACTTTTATCAATTTAATTGATACTAGAAGAGATCTTCAAAATATGATTGTTGGAACCATGAAAGTATACATGACATCCAACACTGTAATTGTATGTATGTGCCCTGAAATGCAAACCTCTATTAGAGATTTTGCTACTCATTTTCATTTGTTAATTAAATCTAAAGGATATGAAGATTTCTCTAATGGACATAATTTAATTATTACTAAGATCTTGACAGGAAGACTTAGTAATACTTTTGATAAGAATTTCAAACTAAAAATAGATAATGCAATACTTAGCAAGTCAAGGTATTAGGGCAATAAAAGGTAAAAAATTCATTGCATTAGATTTGGCAGGAAAATAATGGAATATTCAAATGCCAAATACTTCAAAATTAGTTACAGGATGATCATCATTTTGAGAAAACACTAATGGAACACTAAGTATTAGATTTTCATATTATAAAGGAAGAAATTTAGCAAAACAAGAATCATATGATGATTCTGTCAACGCAGAACACGTAATAGGCCTAGGTCAACTATGTGGATTAATGCCATTTATGAAGATTTTCAAATTCACTAATTTAGTTCCTGATTTATCTCCTAGAAATCATGGGCTAGAATCTCAAAATATCTCTCAATATTGAGATATGCTTTTCCTATTTATCTTGCTGTAATTCTCTAATTATTATAAGACAACATGAATAAAATTCCTTATTCTATCCTTATGGTATCAAAGCAGGTCAGAGAACCTGAGAGCGAGAGGGGCCGATAGTGCCTGTGAGCGAGAGCGACTCCAGATAGCGAATGAGAGAGAGAGAGAGATCAAGAGCAATAGAGGATCTCTCATATCAGAGGTCCGTTGCTAACACCGTCCACCTCACTAGTACCAGACGTTACCGATCGGTGCTTCCCCAGAAGATGACACTAACCTGAGATGCGCGTGGTTGTCACACGCAGGTCGTTCTCCCTGTATGTGGCCCCGCTAATGCCACTGCCTCCACCATCAGCTTCAGACGATGCAGATAAGTGTTTTCCCCAAGTTTGACAACGATCAGAGGAGCGGATGACATCCACACATCGGCTACCCTCTCTGTGCGTCCAAACCATGAGTTGTCAACAGGGAAGCAAGCTATGATTCAGTTCAGATTTAGCTTAAACACCACTGGCCAGGTAGCAGATGTCTAAACAGCCAGCCCTTGTCCCCATATAGCTTAAGGAGAGCCTACAGCTGGTGCTCCAGTGATGTCTGAAGGTAGTGCAACCTCCATCACCATCCACGTCTGAATGGCCAAAATTACTTCCAGTGGGCATCAATTGTCTGGTTGTTTATGATGGGTAAAGGAAAATATGGCTACTTGTCTGATGCAGCAAGGAAACCTGAGATAGCAGATCCAAAATTTTCAACCTGGGAAGCTAAAAATTCAATGGTTTAGACATGGTTAATTAACTCTATGACAACAGACATTATCTGCCATTTTTCCTTCTTCTAGACAGCCCGTGAAGTATGGGACGCAGCAAGAGATATGTTTACGTCTCTCAAAAACAAATATGCAATTCTTGAAATTGAGAGTTTCTTGGACAATTTCAAAAAAGGTAATCAATCTGTGACTCAATTTTACACCACATTATTTGTCACATGGCAACAACATAACATGTATGAGCATTATGAGTGGAAAAGTCCTGAAGATGCAGTCCTTTATGAGAAAATAAAGGAAGAAAAACGCGTATATAAATTCCTTCTTGGCCTAGAACCAAGTTATGATGATGTTCGAGGTAGGATTATGAGAATGGAAAATCTGCCATCCTTACGTGAAGTTTTCTTCAAAGTAAGGAGTGAAGAAAGTCGAAAGAATCTCACATCAAATCTGGCCCCACCTGCTGAATCACAGCCAAGTGGTCTTTTCTCCCGTAATAATTTAAAGGAAGAAGACCAACCAAGACATGCAAAATGGTGTGATCACTGCCGCAAGAAAGGACATACAAGGGAAGCATGCTGGAAACTACATGGCAAACCAATTAAGAGAGGAAAACAAGAAGCCAGGGGGTATGTTGGTACATCCGAGACCACCACAGCAACAAATTCAGATTTAAGCAAGGAAGAAGTGGACCTTCTTAAAAGATTCTCCAAAAACATGAGTCCAAGGAACAACCTGTTACCTCAGGATATGTTGCTCACACAGGTAAGACAGATTTGTCTCTAATAACTGAAGTGTATCATCAGGAATTATGGATTGTTGATTCAGGTGCAATCGATCACATGACGGGTAATGCAAAATGCTTAAAAATATCGACCATGCACTACAAACATTTATATTAAGGTGGCTGATGGGAAATCAGTAAAGGTGAAGGGCTTTGGTATTGTTAAAATAAATGATAGACTAATCCCATACAATGTGTTCTTTGCTCATGACCTTAAATGTAGTTTGCTTTCTGTTAAATCTGTGACTTAAAGCAACAGATGTGATGTACATTTCTTTGCATCTACATGTTTTTTTCAGGATCTGGAATTGAAACGGATGATTGGCATAGCTAGGGTCCTTGAGGAACTCTACTGTTTGGAACTTGATCCACTAGAAGCTCAACATCTCACTGTTTCTAATTCACTTTATGCATTTTTTTGCAAATTCCTCAAATAAAGATGCAATGTTATGGTACTATCGTTTAGGCTATCCCAATTTTCATTATATGTCAATGCCATTTCCTAAATTTAATAAACAGTTTGCTCAGCTTTCTTGTGAAGTATGCCAATTAGCCAAACACTCCAGAGCCTCCTATAAAATTCATCCACATTAATTTTTGCAACCCTTCAATATCATCCGTAGCAACATCTGGGGGCGAACTTGTGTCTCTTCCTTAACCAAAGCCAAGTGGTTTGTCACCTTTATTGATGACGTGTAACGTGGGTATATCTTATGATAGATAAATCAAATCTTATGTCCATTTTCGTAAAATTCCACAAAATGGTCTCCACCCAATTTCAGGCTTCCATCAAAACATTATGCAGTGACAATAGGGGGAGTACATGAGCTACAACCTACAAACTTATCTTCGAGAAAATTGAATCATTCATCAAACAAGTTGTAAATGAAGGCTGCAGAAGTTGTAAATGAAGGCTGCTCAGGTTGTAAATGAAGGCTGCTGAAGTTGTTAATGACAAATAACCTTTAACAACCTCAGCAGCCCTTTATTTACAACCTCAGTAGCCTCCATTTACAACCTCATCAGCCTTCATTTACAACCTCAGCAGCTTTGGGACCATTTTGTATTTAAGGCAAATGTTTGGGACCATTTTGTAATTAAGTGTCTTACTTGGGACTTGTTTGTCATTTTCCCAAAATTATATCCAATGAGGAGTTCTTTATTCTCATGTGTGATGTAATTTCAATAATCTTACATAAGCGTTGGCACATATTAACTAATGGAACGATAAATCTTGATCATCATTAAAAATAAGTAGAACTGTTAACATTCAACTGGCCGAGTATTTTGTGTCCTTTATAAGAGATATTCTTAATTTTTTGAAGAAATTTAGATCTTATAGATTTATTTTCAATTAAGATTCTGAGCTTAAAATAAATTGATACTATGACTCTGTGAGATAAATGTTATAGTTTTCCACACACTTGAAGAAATTATTAGCACTATAAATTACAAAAATAAATTAGGTTTCCATATATAGCACTGGAACCGAATTGAATCGACCTAGTTGGTTGACCCAGTCCATTTGACCAATTCAAAAATTTTGATTGAATTGGGATTTTGTCAAATCGGACTAACTCGGTTAGTCCAGCATTTGAGCAAACTGGATTCAATACCTTGAATATTTCACACACATGAATATATTATATGACCTTTTCTCTTCACAACGTTCAATGTAAGAAAATCTATTAGTATGAAGGCTGTAAAGAAGGAGAGAAAAATTAATAACCACAAATGTCTAACTTCTCTTGCAAACCAAATTGCAAGATCACATGTTTAGTGAATTGATCGGGTTGAGCCAATTTAGCGCCAATCGGTGATGGTCCTCCTTGAGCCACCTTTGGATCCACTTTATCCAAACCATACCCTAAATATCCATAAAGAAAGAACTCTACTTCCAAATACTCCAAATTCAGAAGGAACTCAAGATAATAATTGTCATTAAAATTAGGAGTACTTACACTCACAATAATTCAGAAGAATATGAATTTGGAAGAAATATAGGGAGTAAGAAAGATGTTAACAAAACTACTTTGAAGTGTCTCTGAAAAACCATATCTCCCAATTTGTATGCGAGTCAATTGAATGCCACAATTCACTTGTTATTGCAACACTAATGTCTCTATATATAATGGCACATAATCTAAGTTTAGTGTAATGGCAATTTTATCTTATTTTCTTAATATTTTATTGATGGAATAGAAAATTTTTGGCCTAAATAATTAAACTTAATTCCAACTATCTCACTAAAAATATAGTCATTTCTCTAAATTTGGAAATAAATTGAGTTACATGATCCGTATAAAAATTACCTTTAAATTCGAAATCAACAACAATTCCTCAGTAAGTATCCGTAAGCATTCAGTCTTATTCCTACATAAGAGTATTCACACTAGTACAAAAATCGCTTTTTAGACCGCATAAAAATTGTTTTTTAGTCGACATGTAGAAACGGTTTAGATAAGACCGTTTTAAAAAGAAAAGCACATTTTAGACTGTATGTAGATGCGGTCTAAAATGTTTTTTTTAAAAAAAATAGTTTCAGTTGAGCAACCTCGACTCTTTCTTCTTCATCCACACCAGATTACAAAATAACTTAATCAATCTTCAACACTAAATCATGCATCCAACTCATATAAAATTCAAAATCCTAATTAGAACCAAGCAACAGATCTAACAAGAGGAGACAAACATATACAATAATACAACAAAGATATTTAAATCAACATTTGACACTGATATAGGAATACAAGCAATAATTAAAAACAAGGAAACAAAAAGCTTTAAGCTCACGAGTTAGTGTAGATCTGGAGTGCTCACGATAATGTTGGCACAGATCGGTGAACAATAAGCAAAATTTGCATAACAGATCAACTTCACTTGCCCACACTCATCATTGTCATCACCCACCACAACCCTCGCTTATTGAATCTGTTAGATCTCCATAGCTACAACTGTTCAAAATCACGTTCAGGTTGGAGATGGATAGATTCATAACATGCAAAATCTCAATTTATGTGATTAAACAGAGCGAGATGGAAAAAAATTAAATGATTAAAATTAGAGGGTCTACTGTGGTAGGGGTGGTTAAAGCTTAAACCCTGCAAAAGGTTGTTTTTGAAGATAGCGATGATCTTTTTCCAGGCTTTGTATCAAGCAAGCAAATAAATGAACAACTTGGCCCAAAGAAGACTAGCCGTCCATCTTGCTCTCTGTAAATAACGTATGCTGGTAGGTCAGGTTGAAGGAAAGTGAATTTCCCGAGAGAAGAATGAACATGTGAAAAGGCAAAATGAAACTATAACATTAAGAATGGCCAAGTAAGCATCCAACTCAGCAGCTAAGAGAGTATATGCCAAACGTTTCAGGCATTTTTGACACTTAAGGCAATTTTGAGGGGCAAAAAAGCTTCCAGATATGCATACAAAATTACCTAGAACTCATGTTAGATGCAATATAGTAGCACTAAACTAAGTCTATCTCTACGTGGAGCCTATATTTAATTCCTAATTAATTTAATGTAAATACCAAATTAACCAAGAATTATCAAATATGATTTTACGATCTAATTAAACTAAATGAATGCACGTAAATTCAATAAAATGGATGTCCTAGGTGATTGATCCACTAACCTTCCTTGTCCAATTCTAATATTAAGTTCTTTTAACTAAGAACAATGACTAGTAAGTGTTGGGATTAGAACATACGTGCAACGGAATTTAAAATTTTCTAATCCTAAATACGGATATGTCAAAAGCGTTTAGATTAAGGAGATAGAGCCGTACCTTTTACGTTTTGAATCCGAAGCACTTCTTGCGTTTGGATCTCTTCAGGTTCGATAACCTTTTGTGTTCCTCTATCGGTATTCACGCGAACAGTTTCCAACAATCGTAGTGTGCTAGCGCTTCTTACGTCTTACTCTCTCTAAGGTTTTTGTGGCTCACAATCAAATTCGAATTTCTCATCCATCTTTTACTCATGAATCCTCAGATTTGTAGAACTCATGGAGAGCTGTAAAATCTGTGATTAATCTTTAAAATTTGAATTCCGATCTGAAAAGATATTCAAGATTAATCTTTATTAATTCTGAAATTCGAATTTCAAAAAGATATTCAAGATTAATCTTTATTAATCTTGAAATTCAAATTTTCAAAAGGATATTCAAGATTAATCTTTATTGAGTTTTAAATTTGAATTTCAAAAAGATATTTAAGATTAATCTTTATTAATCTTGAAATTCAAAATTTGAAATTCAAAATTTAAAAGATGTTCAAAATTAATCTTTATTAATCTTGAAATTCAAAATGTGAAATTCGAATTTTACAATTCTGATTTGGATTAATCTGATTTAATCAAATCATATCCATATATAATTAATCCGAATAGTGAGCCAACGAATTTAATTTATCTTTATAAATTAAATCTGAACATTAATGTCAGTTATGTAATTTATCAAATAAATTAAATACTAACAATAATATTATTGTCATTTCAAATTTATATATATAATTCAAATAAACCCTAGAATTAAAGCTCTTGTTGGGCTGTTCTTGCGTGCGACACTATAGGCCTATATGAAGTTGGCAGTGGGCTAAACTTAACATTAGCCCACAAGTCGCAAGCAGTCTCTAGCAAGACATTACGATTACCCAAATCATATGGGGATCGTTAACATAACGCAACCCTTCATGGAATCACATCACGTGCCTTTTGTCACGCGATATCTTGGTCAAGGATGAGGCATGGATGATGTCATCCTCCTATTCCTGACCATTACTTTCTCGATCCTGAAGCAGTCTGATCAAAGAAATGAAAACTCCTTTTCGTTACAGTATGGCCATACATTTCTCAGACTCACTCATCGAGGGCCCCATCATTATCTCTCACCTAATGTGAGGAACAAATTCCATCTTGATCACTCACATTCCTCCACATGAAAACCCTTAAGCCCGATTATAGCCTTTATCATCACCTGGTCAAAGGTAACTTTTGACTAGGTCAAAGCTTAGTGACTTTCATGTAGGAATCCATGATGATCTCAGGTCAAAGGGCATTGTGACGTGATTACATATGAGATAAGCTAATGACTTAATCCATGCAGCTTTCTCATAGTGGGTCGATCCAGCACCTTGTACTCT
>JANTPZ010099804.1:0-10875 GCA_025593235.1 Vachellia pachyceras
GAAGGATCTTCATATTGATTCGGGGTTTATGTGACTTTATTGAGGTTTGTTATTCCTTGTGATTTTGGCATAAGAAAATTATTGATGCGAGTGGGTGTGTTATGTTGATACTTGAGACTGAGAAATTAGGTAGACAAATAGATTGGGATTGGATGTGAGCTTGGTTTCACGGGCAGCTCTTGGGAAGGATATGTGTACTCATTCTTATCTATGCCAACATCTTAGGTGTAATTGTGGTAGTTGTTTTCTTGTCCATTGTTCAGAGATAAATAGGTTGCACTAATTATGGTCTACGAACAGTCATACATTTCTTAGTTGGTTTTGTGTTTTATATTAATAATTATTATGGATCATCCTTTGGAGTGTTCTGGGGAAGCTTTAAATTAGATTTAGGAACTTAATTGGCCTCAAGGATGGTCTTCTTTTATTGACTTAAATTGTACCATTATACTTTGAAATTCCAGTCCCTGATGAATGTTAGAGATGTTAATATAAAGACTAAGAGTGGGTAAAGTGGAAGGCATCCCACCAAGGTACCCTACTACTGTATGATGTGGTATATATTATTTACATGATACCATGATGCCCTTGAATCTTGTTAACAACATTAATAAAAGTATTTAGAATTATAACATGTCCTGCACTCATTGAATGTGCAATGTTGTGAACTTAATGTCATTTCATGGGTTCATCCTCATATTTGCATTTGAACTTAGATAAGTTAACTGAGTGAAATTTGCCAGGGTCTTAACCAAGATAAGTTACTAATGCTTCTTATGTTGTCCTGACCATTCCTTCTTATGTTGCTAGTACACTGCTATGCCCTTTATCTGTATGTTGCTTTCTTAAATGAGGTTTATGTCAATTATTATAATAATATAAAATATTTTGTTGGTGGAACCTTTGAACTGAAACTGTGTGATACATTGGAATGAGGAATGTATTTGTGTGGGTGGGGTTGGGTGCTTGAGCACAATATTGCATGTTTTTGGGGTTCTATATCTATCTTGTCCGGAAATACAATCTTTTAAGCCAACCATTCTTTTTTTATTTCATTTTGTGTATAATTTTGCTAATTGGATATAGGGTAAAAAATTAATGATTACGAAATCTAAGTAAGAAATGATGATTTGTTACTATTTTATAACTTACATCCTCTAATTCTCACTGTTACAGGTCAGTCAATTAGTTCAAGTGGCTGAAAAGTGCCAGCGCTGTATTACTGAAAGTGGATATGATAGGATTTCTCAGTAGGATTTGCAAACAAACAGCAATATGAGTCATTGTGTACAAATTTGGGACGTGTTTATTGTTAAAGACATTGTGTATGTGATATCACTATTTAAAATTTAATTTCTGGATCAATTGTGTGATTAAACAAGATTTGTTTATAAAACGTTTTTGTTGATTCATATTTAAAATCTACATAATTGCCCATTTAGTGACGGAATATAACGTATATAGTGATGGAATTGTCAAATTTAGCGACGATTATGTATGTCCCATAATTACTATTAAGCAACGGCTATGTAGGTCACAATTATTCATTTAGCGACGAAATTGTTAAATTTGGCCAGTAAAAGTAAGGCATAATCTTCTAATTAGCGATGGAAAAATTTAGCGACAAAATTTTGAATGTTTCCCTCACTAAATTGTCAAATTTAACGGCGGAATATAACCAATTTAGTGATGGAATATAACACATTTAGCGACGGAATTGTTAAATTTAGCGACGGAACTAATTCCGTCGCTAAATTATCCGTCACTATTTTTGTTGCTAAATTTAGTGACCCTCTTATTAGCGACGGATTTTTTCCGTCGCTAATTCTAATTTTTCCGTCGCTAAATCTGATTTTTCTAGTAGTGGTTGAGCCTTCTAATATCATCAAAATCATGAGAAAATGTTACAATATGACATGAAATCATATAGAACAATATTTATCAATCTATTCGAAAAAGGTTAAATTAGTTGGTTATGAAACCATAAATAACCAAGGAAAAATGATGTGCCTATGATCTAAATAGCCTAAAAGGAAATTATATTTGCATGCATATGCACACACACACACACACATATTACTTATGATATTGATGCATTTTATTTTGTGATTTGTTTGTAAATTAAAGGGAAGATATTATTCATATTAATCACATGATTTATGGTGATTACCAGTGATAAATATTATTACAAGTATTTAAGCAATAAATTTTCAACCTGAATGGGTCATTGAAAGGAGTTAAAGGAATTAAAACAAGGGCCTTGTGTCAATGATGGATTGTAATGGAAAAGATTTTCTGGAATGATAGAGACAAAATGAAGAGGGCTATCTTTTATGAAAGATACATTCCTTCTTTTATCTTTTTGTATACCAACATTAGTGTGTGTATATATATGTGATTTAGAAAAGCTAATAGTCATAGAAAGTCTGAGTTACAATGTCAAATTTCCTTTCATTGAATAACTATATGATATTTGTCAATTGTATATAAATTAACTGATAATTGATATGTCATTTATTGGTTTCAATATTAAATAAGTTGATGTTACTATGCGATTATTGCATTACATACGTTGGTGAGTAGTATCCACTTTGTTGTCTCGAAAAAATATTTTGAGAGAACATCGATAGAGGTTAAATGTGATTATATATATGGTTGCATTAAAAAACTGTACTTTGACAAATTTATTAATTAATCTTATTATGGCAATGAGAAGTTCTAATTTTAATGGCAAATATTACTTGAAAGATTCTAATTTAATTAGAATATAAGGGGATATAATGTGAGATCCTAATCTCATTAGATTGTTATTATTAGCAAGATGTGGTAAGGTTTTAGTATTATGTAGGTATATTTTAAGCATATTTTTACAATATGTGATATTACATCATATTGCATTATATACTAATAAAATATCATATTGACGTTCACTTGAAATGTAAACATATGTTATGAAAATATCTATACATGTTAATCCATGAATAACTATATGTTAAAAAACTGATATAGTTTCTTAATAACTTACATAAATTTCTGGGGGTAGAAAATGAATTAATTATGAAAATTAGGAGCAATAAATCTACATTAGAGATTTGGTTCGCTAAATGATCCGAAGGTAGTAGCCCATTTACATTGAAATCTGTAACTTTAGAGAATAATATGAATGAATTTCTTATCTATTCATAATCAAGAAAGGGGTATATATAAATGAGTAGGAGCCTAGGCATTAATGACTCATAATAACGTACTAACATTCTAATGGAGAGGTATCTGATTCTATATTATTTACATTTGTGACATATCCTCATACTCCCCTCAAGTTGGAGCATAGATGTTTATCATGCCCAATTTCTTACAAAGGTAGCTAACCTGAACCCCATTAAGGGCTTTCGTAAGCAAATCCCCTGATTGTTTTCTAGACTACACGCCTTTTAGAAGTAAAGTTTTCCTTAATCTTCTCACGCACAAAGTGGCAAACAATCTCAACATGTTTTGTGCGTTCATGAAATACTGAGTTGGAAGCTATGTGTAGAGTCAATTTGTTATCACACCACAACTTTGTTGGTAGTGAAGTTTTGAGACCAACTTCCTTCTGTATCTGATATAATTAACCACAGAATCTCACACAAAGATTGTGTCGTGACGTTGTATTTTACTTCTGCGCTAGACTGGGATACCACATGTTGCTTCTTGCTCTTCTAGGATACTAAATATCCACCCACAAAGACACAATACCATGTAGTGGATTGTCTAGTAGCTTTAAACCCACCATGGTCATCACAAAAACATTCGATGTCCGTGTGCTCATGATTGTTGTACAATATACTGCGGCCTGGGGATCCTTTCAGGTAATGTAAACCATGTTCCAAAGCTTCCCATTGATTAACAGTTGGTGATACCATAAACTAAATTAACATACTGACTGAAATAGTGATATCAAGACAAGTTACCATAAAGTAGTTCAGTTTCCCAATCAATCTTCAGTACCTCTCACGACTCTCAAAAGGTTTGCCCTTCTCAGCATCAAGTTTGCTTTTCTCACCATCACATGCATTTTCATATGTTATACTCCCATTAGCATCAAGTAGTGGATTAGGAACCATAAGGAAGTTGCTCGATGTGGCTCCTAATTCTCCCGTTTCCTTCAGTAAATCCATGACATATTTCCTTTGTGTCAACAGATTGCTTTTCTTACTCCTCATGAGTTCAATTCCTTAAAAGTACTTCAATGGACCCAAATTTTTCGTTTTGAAGTGAGAGGAAAGAAAGGACTTGAGTGATGAAATCCCCAATGTGTTACTACATGTAATCACCATGTCATCAATATAGACAACTAGGAGGATTGTGCCATCATGTGTTTTTCAATAGAACACAGAATGGTCACACTTACTCTAACTTATGCCAAACTTCTGAACCACAATGCTAAACTTGTCAAACCAAGCACATGGGTAATAGCAATAGAAAATAAAGGACTTGAGCATATTTTCATAAAGGAATAATAAAAAAATATTTGGGGTCACCAGCAAAAGAAAGTAAAAGGACCATAAAATCTATGCAAGATGGATAAAAATAATTACATTGATGAACTTGTATGAATACAATGAAATCTAGAAAATTTGGAATATGAGCAAGAAAGATTGTAGTTTTGAGTGATTCAAAATGTGTGTAATGCGTAGCAGAACTTAGAAAATAGGTGGTTCCTCCCCAGATTGTGCATCTATCTGTCCCCTAAAATATAGGGTCACTTCCATACTCCTTCTCATTGGACCTTCATTGGGTCTTCCTCTGGTTATGGATCTGCTTCTTGGGCTTAAACTCTGACTGGCCCAACACCATTTTTTGGGATACACATATATAATTTTATATCAACATAATTAGTCTAATTTAATGAAATGAAAGAAACTATATAAACACAATGAATATATATATAATAAAATAATATGTAATTAAAAATATTAATAAAGAATAAATATAAATATCTACACCCTATCTGTTTTCACTTCCGTTATGATCCAGGGGATAACTTATCAATTTGTCAGTTTTTCTTTGGTTGAGACAGTCAAATATCATTATTAGAAAGTAAAAATTAGATAGCTAGATATTAAAAGGACGTCTATCTTTCTTTACTTAACCAAGACAACCTAACGGCTCTAGACACTGGAAGTACGTCAAGGCACAAGTGTTTCTCTTTCATAGGCACGTATCCAAATGTTTCAATTCTTACAGTAACAACAACATTGGCTGCTGGATAATCTGTCCCAGGTGCTATAGATCAAGGCATTCTTGTCTTGCTACATCACCATGTGTTTCGTTTATTCATCCACTCCTTCACAATTTCTGTGTTTGGCACTGCAAGTTCCACCACCATTTTCATGTGTGCTTTAAATATAACGGAGAATGGGGGATAAATCCCATTTAAGAATTAATTAGAGAATAAGGCATCTCGTTAAACCCTTATGGAAACTCATTTGTGTAATATCCAAGGTTTTTATAATTGGATATAAAGGTTAAATGAGTTACTAAGATTATTTAAGGGTATAGAGAATGAAAGGAAAGGAAAGGAAGAGCAAAAATGCCATTCTACCAAAGGTATAAAAAACAAGGGCAAATTGAACAACGGACTAAATTGTCATTTTTGGATATTCAAGGGCCTAAGAGTCATTTATGGGACTAAAGTGGAATTTCGAACATTGAGAGAACATATTGCCATTTATAAAATTAAAGGGTATTTTGGTAAATTGAGATAATCAAAGTGCATTTTGGTTAAAGTTTAACCAAAAGATTAGAAAATTTTACAGAGTTCCAAAAGATATAGAAAAATTTAATGATTAGTAATTAAGGCTCGATTCAAGTCAGAATGACAAGAATAATCTTTACAGAAATTTTAAATGTTATTTAATATTTAAAGATTTAATAAATAATTAATTGATATAATTATTTAAAATATCTAAAAACCTCATATATCTTTTCAAAGTAAGGATGAATAGCTCAAAAATTGTAGAAAATTATAAAATTTTCCTAAAAGAGAGTTAAAAACAGTTTCCTGGAATAGAAAAATTAAAAGGCCAAAAGAAAAGTTACTTAGTCACCAAGTAACCGAAACTTGGTCTCCAAGAAAGGATAGGGTGAAAAGTTACTTGGCACCAATGGCATTTTGGTAATTTTTTCAAAATATCAGGAAAATTGTCCAAGGTACATAAATGTGCAAAATAATTCCATGAAGTATATTTGAGGCAAGATTAAGGTTAAAATAGCATAAATAAGCTCAAAATGGATTTTTAGTAATTAATTAATATTTGACTATTTATGGGATTTTGATCTAAATATAATTATTTAAAATACTTAGAGACCTCATATGATTATGGTAAAATGGGAAAAAATAGCTTGAGAATTATATGAATTTATAAAAAATTGGTTTTAGCCTTAAATTCAAAGTCGTTTGCTTATAAGAAAATGAAAAGTACAAGAAAGCTCAGAAAAGGGAAAACTCATGGAAGTCTCGAGAAAGGTATTCCTAGAAAGAGTTTGAGATAGAGAAAAATTAGAAAAGTAACTTTTGAATTATCGGAGTTTCCTATGCTGATAGATTGGTCAAGAGAATTAAAAAAAGAATCCCCAGGGAATTTTACTTGGCCTCCAAGTAAGATAGATCAATTTGTTGTTGCTAGAACTGTTATGTATCAAGCCTTCAAAAGCTTGATGGTTGAGTCAAGAGATTATTTAATCTTATGCTTGATTGAGACTATTTTTCATTTAGTTGAACATTTTTATTGATGTAATGGTTATTACATTTATGGATTGGAAGTAATTCAATGAGTTTTTCTTTAGAGACTCTTGCTGCTATAATATTTCAATAGAAGCTTGGTTAAGATGTTTAATTGAGGTATTTTGAGATTTGAATCTAGCTAGTGGTATCTAAAGTTCAAACTCTAATATCAATTTATTGAACTCTTATCTTCAATAAAACTAGGAAGGCCTAATCTCAACTCAATGGGACTACATTTTATTATCATGCATTTAATCCAAGATTGATATTGAATTACTCACTATTTGAAATCAATTGCAATATGTCCATTTTCATCGTTATAAATCAAAAGCTCAAAAAGAATAGTTAGATTTAAACTTGGTTGTAGAGTTAAATTCGGTTGTTTAATTGTTTTTTCAATCAAATTTTCGACAAGAGCTCCTTTAACCTTGAATGCAATATTAGCATGTTTGAAAGCTTACATTAAACTCCTCACAAGCAACGATCAAGGTATGCAACATTATGCTACATTTTTATTACCTACTATTTTGAGAATTTATGCGATTCAGGGCGTTTCAATGGGGGGATACATCTAGCCCTCTATAATCGACTATCGATGCCATTATGAGTGCAATGAAGAATCATATCACATCTTTCTTTTTTCACATCATTCTTGGCTATACATGTACCGTTAAAGCTAATTTTTGGATTCTATGAAATTTGTATAATCCTTTTCTTTAAGAAAACGTGTTACTATGTTTGAATTTATCCATTATATTTCAAGAATTATAATTAATGATTTTTGTGAAAAATGAGCATTTAATTCATAGAAGGGACTTATCTTTTGAATTTTTTTGATACATTGGAATAAAGACATATCTTTTGAATCCTATAATACTTCTAAAGCAAATAGCATATATTTAAAATTACAGATAATATATTAATTACAAACAACGTTTTCGAATACATTTTGGCCAATAATCACTGAGTTTAGTTTTTCAATATATTAGTGAAATGGGAAAAAATGTTAGAGTGACGTCCTTAAAATACAAAGATATGTTATAAAAATGAGCAATTAACTTTATTTAATTAATGAATCATTTCTTGTTCACATGTGTGACACTTTGTATATAACCTTTATTTATAATATCCAACTCTTAAAGTCTAATGTTGTAGTTACAATTTTATTAAAGATAGAATAATAACAACAACAATTATAAGCTCATTTCCAGCAATTCATTGAGGAGGTTAAAGAGTTTGGACATTTAGAGGGAGATAATTCTAAAAGGAATTTAAAGTGTTTTATGAATATCCACTTATATATAATTTTATAACACGATATTGAATATAATATATATTTTCCCTCATTTTTTTAGGAATTTTGGGCTTTTGATGTTGTGATTTATTCTCTTAACATTTTTTACCTTGAATTTTGAAAATAAATTAAGACTATGATCAATATTGTTATAAACATTATCTATGTGAATGCCCATAAACCTTTGATCTTCCATATCTCACACTCATAACCTCCTTCATGAATGGCTTTTAGGACTTTTATGAAATGGTTACATATTGTATTGTATACTAATAGGAATTGATGTTTGTATTTATTCAATGTAACATTTGTTAAGTTAAAAGCCTATATATGGAAGCTATGTACATATGAAGAAGATGAATAAGAATTGTTCCTCTCCTCCTTACAATTTCTCTTATTTGTTCATCCCCCAATCTCAAATCTCTTATTTTCATAACACGTTATCAGCACGATTACGCTTTTTGGTATGATTTCTCTGCAATTCATATTCTCTTTTGGCGTATGGACCTTTTGAGGTATGTTTTTCCCTCTCACACGTTAATATATGCATGTTTTGATGAATTTGTATATGGATATGTGAAAACGAATATGTGTGGATCTCTATAGTGTGGTAAGGATCCAATTTGTATAGTGTGTGGTCAGCATCTCTATACTGTGTGTTCTCAATTCTCACGAAAAAAAAAGAATCCACCTTTATTTTTAAATCTGAAAAGTCTTTCGAAAAATCATCCCAAGAAGACCTATTATTACTAATCTCGAAGAAAGTAGTAGATAGACTAAATTAAGGCCGAAAATTTCTGATCCAAATCTTTCAGCAACTGTTCATTTTCTTCCTTTTCTTTTGCTTTATGGGCCTTGAAAAATTTGCTTTTTGAGATAATTTCGTCCATAACTCCTTTCTCGTTTTTATGTTTATTTGACTTGCATTCTTCTCCAGAAATCCTTGTATTATTACTAATATCAATTACAGATTTTTCCCCTTATACTCCTAAAAAGATTTTTCCCCTCATATAAACTCCCCGGGCATGATTAAAAAAAAAATGGTGTGCGTTTTCTGGTGTATATTCACGCCGTAATTCAATCCTGTATAGCTTGCTTTGTATGGTGTGCGTTTTATTTGTGCGGAACATGTATGTGTGCTTGCTTTGTATGGTGTGCGTTTTATTTGTGCGGAACATGTATGTGTGCTTGCTTTGTATGTGGTGCATCCTGTATTTGCAAATTTCAAATGCCGGAATCTAAGTGTGGAATTCATCCTGTAATATATGTGTGTGTGGAATTCATAGTCTTCATGGCTTCTCCTGAGAAGAAGATGAACAAAAGTTGAAACATTTCTGGACCCTAATGATTATCCCTCTATTTTATAACGGTATCCCATGTTATTATTTTTGTATCCTTGTGCTTTAAAAATGTGGGAAACATTTTGAGGCCCCGTGTCTGGTGGTGAGCACGTTAATAACATAAAAACGAATGCAGAAAGGTACATATCCTATGCATTAATTGGCACTAATGACTTATGCTTTTTGTTCTTTCATATCTATGTTTTCTTGCAAGTTGGGCCCGTGTTAGGGTATTAGGGTCTCAAATTAACCGTTTGAGAGATGTAAGGAGACAAGCTCACAGTAAGGATTTAATTATCTATATTTCATGTAGTTCATGTGCTAACAATTACCTCTTGTGAAAGTATATGGGTATTGTTAGAAACGGTTTTAATAGATGTTATTGCTAATTATATTTCTGTCGTTGCTATAATATTTCTCTAATTGCTAATTACTGCAAAACGGTTTTAATAGAGATTATTATATTATTTATGTTACAAAATAATTCTTTAATTGGTGAACTTTTATTTCCTTGAGTTGTTATATTTCAAATTTTATAATTGTTTATGTCACCATAGATGGTCATGGCGTAAAAGTTGAGAATTTCTCTTCATATGCATATTCAGAAAGGAAATAAACATTTTTGATAAAGTCTTGATAAAATTTGATTCAAATTGGGTTATGAGGATATTTGCATGTGGGTTTTTCAATGGGTAAGTTTTATTTTATGGTTAATGACAATTATAACAAATTATGAGAAGAATATTGCTAGAGCATTGGAATGGCAATTGTCTTAAAGATGATTGATCTCTGTTATTTCTCTTCAGTAAAAAAAAGGTCTTCTTTATGTCTCATTTTGTGATTGTAACAATGCTTGAAACGTGATAACTCTTCTCTAAATGCGTTGGTTTTTAGACAATCAGTATCTTTCATTTGATTATTTATTTTGACTTGAATATTAGACCATTTTCTATGGGTTGTCTAATATGCATGAATATGATTGCATTTGATGGCCAAGAACATAATAGAGGTACGTTTGTAAAGAAAAAAATAAAGAAAAAACTGGAACTTATTGTATGGCAGTTGGACATGGGATATATGAATTAAATGATTAATCTTTTGGAAATTTAATTAGTGGGTTTAAATCATTTTAATGGTGGTTGCATGATTTATATGTATCCCAACCTCTAATTATTTTCAGAATTACATGTAACTATCTACTCTATTTGAAAGTAGCATGTAAATGAGAGTCTTTCCTAGACTTTAGTTTAAAGGTCATGTCTACCATTTGTTTGAATTTATGCCAATGAAGTATGAGACTGAATATTGAACCCTAATAAACTTAATTTCAAGTGTGAGGAGTAATCAAAATAAAAACTCAAGGATACATGTAGATCACAGGAATATATGGATGCTGCTTTACGAATTACTAAGGGTATGCGTCTGATTTTATGCCTAGGAGATTATTGTCTTGTTATAATAGATTTTCCAAGATT
>JANTPZ010099805.1:0-25574 GCA_025593235.1 Vachellia pachyceras
CAGACCGAGACTCGCCCGTGGCCGATTGACTAACCGGCGGCGCGACGAAGTTGGTCCGAGCGTTTTCGCCACGTAGGGTCCGAGCCGCCTCGTCATAAGCCTGAGCAGCTTCCTCCGGGGTGTCGTAGGTTCCGAGCCATAGCCTCACGTGTTGAGATGAGTCTTTGATCTCAGCCACCCACCTTCCTGAAGGCCTTTGCCTGACCCCTATGAACCTTTTGATCTTTGTGATGGGTTTGTTTGATTCAGCTCCTTCCATAATAATGTGATAATGAGAGAGAAAATGTGAAAGTATTTGTTTGTTTATTAGTAGAGAGAGAGAGGAGATGAGCATAAATGATAATATCACGGCTTATATATATAGGTGTTAGGGTTTGATACGTAAACTTATTAAAAGTTATCTCATTTTATTTATACATTATCGTTTGTAGTTTTCTTCGAGTTATTGAAAGTGTTATAATAATATAAATGGATACATCCAACTTGCAAGTAGTTGATCTTGGCATTTTGTAATCATGCGTGGGAATTTTGATCTGCGAAAAATCCACCACTCGTAAATGTACAAAATAGCAAAGGACATGCTCTATGATAGAAAGGTGCTAACTAGCTTTAGGTTGTTTCAAATCCATTTTCTAACGATTAACATGGCTATAATTTATTTGGAAAAATTAACATGCAAGTCTATGATTTTACGTCATCATTTTCAGTTAAGTACTTGTAGTTGTTATTGGCAAAAAAAAAAGTACTTGTAGTTGTTTTTCTCTCTCATTTTGATTAATTTGCAAGAGAGAAAAAATGACATGGCTTCTCACTAGTTTATACTGATCATGAGCCTAATATAATTTCTTACTTTTATGTTAATAATAAATAAATTTTATTTCATAATTTTTTTTAAAAAAACTTTTTATATTTTTGGCAAATTATTTGTTACTTAATAATTCAGCATCTACATCAGTCTTAATTAACAAGTTATAAGCATCTGAATTAATATCAATAATTGAAAAGATTGTAAAGAGCTAAATAAGGGGAAAAACTATAAAGACCCAACTAAAAATCAAGTACAATTGTAAGATTGACAAATTAATATATCCCTTTTTTATATTATCTATATGATGTCTTGGACTGTCCAATTATTGAATTCGTTTTACTTAAATCAATATTCCCCTTATAACATGACTTTAAGATTCAACGATTCTCCCTATGGATTAAAGATTTTTTACTTAAATTGTTGATAATTAAGAGGAACAAAAACCATGGACATATAAACAAGAATAAGTTGGTAGATATCTTCAAGTTTTGTCGCTTTTGTTAATCAATGATGATAAACCCTAGCAAGCTTCATATATATATATATATATATATATATATAACCAAGTCAAATATTTTTCTCTCTTTAGAACATTATAAGACGCTCAAGATGTACTAAAATCCAACTTGAACCGATCTAAGCGTAACTTGGCACAAGATCCAACAAAAAACATAGGAAAAAATTATTTACCAATGCATGCATGCCTGGGAAATTGGGATGTGTTTGTAATTATTAGTACAGTTGACTTAATACAAGTCAAATCTTAAAGACCCATGAAGTTATATAAGTAGAGGCAAATGCAAAAAGGTTAATTATTAAGTAACTGTATTGTTCAACTTTTGCAGGTTACTACGTATACTTAACATATATAGTTCTATGGCTAATTTTGATATTTACGTTCCAAGATGTTTTTTTGTCTCTTCGTTTCAAATATATCAAAACTAGACAATTTAATTTAATATTAAAACAAATGAGGTTATCTCTAACGGAAGGGGTATTAACTTTTCGTAATATGATAAACAAATGTTCAAATTTTTACTGTGAAACATGTTTACATTTAATATTCGATATTACTTTAAAGATGAATATTTTCAAAATGAGGACACATGTGCATAATCACAAAATTAATATTAAAAATATCATGTTTCTTTCATTTTTGTATATTACACATTCTTAATATAAGAATTAGTTGATTTATTTTGAAAAATTAAAGAATATAAGCGCATTACTTTAAAATATTTATGTTTATCATTTTTCTTAAAATTAATTTATCATATTTATAAATAATCTAATGATATACATAAATAAATATTTTTTTCAATAAGTTTAACTCTTAATCTTCCAAAAAAATAATTAATTCTTATATTAATAATTAAATGTAGTATTATTACTTAATATTAATTTCAGTTCTGGTTTATCATTCACGTCGCTAAACTGTATACTTTAAAATCAAGTTTGATGAAAAAAAATTCTCTTGGAGATGCCATTAAGGCTGGGAAACAAAACAAAACATATTTTTTATCCCTATATTTACCCTGATTTCGGTTTTGGCCTTTGAAATATAAAAGTGATTATTTTGATTCCTCAAGTTCACTCTATTTAAAACTGTTAATCCCTGTATTTTTAAAGATCTCTATACTTTTAAACAATTTTAGTTTTGATCTTATACTTTGAATGAAATTTGGTTTTGGTCCCTATGTTTTGAATGGATTTTTGTTTTTTGTCTCTAAATTTAATGGTGTTAATTAATATCATTAAACATTCAAGTCCTTATGAAATTATAGAGACGGAAATTATATGTTAAAAACTTCATGGACTCAAACCAAGAAAGATAAAAATACAAAATCAAAATATCAAAAACCAAAAAGAAGCTTAAAACTAAATTGACATGTCATATAAAAATTATTTTCATGTTGTCTCTATCTAATTATTAAGTCATTGCACTATAATTAACAGAGGCAACAACGCATAAGCAAAATGTATAGTGTTAATATCAGGCTTAGGCGTTTTAAAATTACAGGGATTAACGGTTTTAGATAGAGTGAATTTGAAGAACCAAAACCACTATTTTTAAACTTCAGAGACCAAAACCAAATTATAATAAATTATAGGGATAAAAATAGGTTTAATCCAAAAAAAAATAATATAAGGAGAGTAAACGACGAAAGAATAAGCGGTCAAAGTTTGTCGTTCTACGGGAACATAAACGAAAAATAATTATCATAACTAATTTTAAAATTAATGCTTGCAAGTTGAAAGCTTAGTTTTATACCTCTTGCGTTTGCAGATATGTGTTGGAATTAAGCAGTTCTTGATAGAGAATGATTTGTGGGTTCCACTTCCCCTATTTCGCTGTCCTTTCTTCTGTCTTCATTTGTTTCCTCCAAACTTTCAATTTTTATTAATCTTGAACCTTTGCAGTTAGGGAATATTAACACTAATTTGTAATTTATTGGATAATTATTTTGTCCTAATTTTGAGGATCTGGCCCATATGAATTGAGATTAATCAACTAAGGATATGCTTTAAAGTTTACAACATGCTTAATGTTTTCATTCTTACAAGTTTGGGAAGAAAGAGATTTGTTTGCTAATTAATTGGATTTTTTCTGATGGTACATGACACATGACACATGGACAAGGCTACGGTGTTGCCAACAACCAAATAACAATGGCATGAAAAACAAAAATTAACTTTATCAATATAAATTTATTTTTATTTTTAATTAAAATTAAAATCACTAAAGGACAAGTAGTATTATGAAATAATATTAACATAATAAAATAGATATTTTATAATAATAAAATAGTCATTATATGTGTTATTTTTATATGATAGAAAATAATTTCATTTCGAAAATTTATCCAAAATTTATATATTATGGAAATTTAATTATATTTAAATTTTATATTATAATGATCGAATTAAAAATTGCATAAATTAGCAATATAATTAAGAGTATCCCTTTTATCAAGAGATTGATTAGTCCAGCCTCCAGCGTTGAATTATTAGAGCGATTGTATTAGAAGGAATCCTATTAATTGAAGGGAATCAGCAAGGCTAGACAAAAAAAGTAGATATTAAACATCTCACTAATATATAATAGAAAATATCAAAAGAATTTCATCTCAAATAGTTTAACCAAAATGAGCTGGTTTTTTTTTTAAAAACATATTTTTGGCATACGTTTAATTTTTTTATTGTGAAAACTGGAGTTAAATATTATTGTAATAATATTTTTGAAATCATTTTATCACATATGCAGGCCATAAAATAATTACCAATTTACCACATATGTGAATTGATTTTATTTCATTGTTTAGTCTCAACAATTTTAACGATGGTTGACAAATTAATATTTTACTTATTATGGAAATTTATTTATAATTTTTAAATTTTATACATCAAATTAAAAATTACATAAATTTATAATGACCAAGAATATACCTTTTTATCATGAGATTGATTATTCTATTGTTCAATTATTAGAGAGATATTATTAGAAGGAATCCTTTAAGTTGAAGGGGACCAGCAAGGCCCTTGGATCTATTCACGTAAGAGTTGTATGTAGATCATTTATATTCCATTTAGATTTAGTCAAGAATATTATATTGTTAATTGGATCTTTAGATATAAAAATTCATTTGAAAATTATAATATCAAATAAAAATAAAAAAGTGAATTATTTAAATGGAATTATGAGATACAAATTAAAAAATATAAATTCTGCATATGTTTAAATATATGTGAAAAATTGGAATATAAATTTCAAAATAGGGGTCATTATTATATGGGTACAATATGGCTTCATGTTTCCCCAAAAGGTAAATTGAATAAAAAATCCAAAAGCATTTCCACAACTAATGTTCTTCTATGTTGATGATATCCACAAGTGTCTCACCTCATAAATATAATTTTAAATACAATTTGATGTGGAATGTATATCAAGTTGACTTGATCTTTAATTCTTTTATATTGGAGCCAATGGTTTCTTTAATTCTTTCCCATTGATTCAAAAACCTCCTTAGTTGCAAAAGAAATGGATTGTTCATATTTAATATTTTACAAAACTCTTTTTTATAATATTTTAGGAATTAAAATATTTTTTGCACAATAGTCACAAAACTATAGAAATAACAACTATAATTTGTTTATTTATATTTATAACAATACTTTTACAAATTATTAAACTTAAACATTCATTTTTATCTAAAAGTGGATTTAAGATTCTGAAAAGAAACATAGAGAAACGAGAGAAACACACAGCCAATACAACATCATGAGTCAAGTGCCACAAAATTTAAATTGATGTATGTGTTTGAATATTTGTGTGTTCAATTTAATAAGTAATTATATTTGAATTGGAAAAATTCCAATTAAAGTATGTTTTAATACTAACAATTCATACTCATGTATAAACTTTTAGCACATTCTTATTAGCAGGTGGCTTTAAGGCAAAGAAGATATGGCTTTCAAAAAGAAGTAAGGGGTAATGTGGTCATCTACAAGATTTTGAAATCTTTAATTAATCATCTTAATATGATTTGAAATTTGTCCATTGAATTTATATCTTGCTATTTTAGTCAGAATTAATTGATTTTTCCCTTTTTAACAAGTAACTTATAGTGAACAAAATGGAGAAACAATCTATTTAATTATCACTATCATGTGATTACAATCAATTAATGCATTGCAAATTCATACTTCCAATAAGCTAATTAATAACCAATCTAATGTAAAAGAAAAAAGTGGTAAGAACTTCCCATAAATACATACAAACTAAAACTAAAGAGCCCATGAATTCATATGCTTTTATTGCCAACTATATGATCGGTAAGTGCCAACCATTATGAGTATTTATTTAAAAAAAAAAGATTTGTTAGATCTCATTTTAAAATCATAATAAAGTTCTGATTACTTGGCTTTCTCACAAGTGATAAGAAAGAATCTTGTTAGGTAAATAATGGAAACGATATAGTTAACTCAAACATAGATTGAGAGTGACCAATATTAACATTTTATTCTGTGATTAACACCACTCAAAATATGGTAAATGCGGCAACAATATTCAAATGACTAACTGCAACTTTAATGTACACACAAACACATATTTAAGCATAAATCACACACACACACACACACATTGATGTGTGTATCTATGTATGGAATGAGTGTCCAATACTAGTGTAATTTTTTTTAAAACACAGATATCCTTCTATTGGTAACAATCCTATTTAAAGCACTACGAAAAATTAAATGTGGACATCTTTTCTACTTGGGATTCAAACTGCGAGTTACTACGTTATGAGAAACTAGTTCTTTCCACTAAACCCAACTCTTATTATTAATTAATACTTGTATGAAATTCCAAATTACAAAAAGAAGTGTTGAAATCAACATTTGCCCCAATAGTCTCATTCTCATAGTCCAAGTCCTTATTACTGCTAGGCCCTTTGATTGCATACTCCCCTGGTAAATTGTTGAAATGTAATTTAAATACATCAGTTTTTAGTTTTTACATGAAATTAAAGGGTAAAATAGCATTTTTCCTATGGAAGTATACACGTTGGAGCACTGAGTATCCAGAAGTTTTCTTGGGACAAAATTCACCTCGAAAGTTTATAAAATGTAGCATTTTCACCTAGAGCAACGAATCTTTAACGGATGTTTGCCTTCATTCGAATGAGCCATATATCTTGGTTCATTCGAATAAAGGTCACCTTTTAAACCGTATCTTTTAAATATGTGGTTTAGAAAGTAGTGAACTTCATTATAATGAACCAAGGTTCATTATAATGAAGTTCAATGAAGTCTAATACTTTCTTAAAGTGGCTTTCATTCGAATGAGACCATTGTTCATTCGAATGAAGTCCACTACTTTCTAAAGCACACATTTAAAAGATATAGTTTAGAAAGTTGTATTCATTCGAATTAACACATGGTTTATTTCAATGATGTTCACTTTCTATACTGTGCCAAAAGATAAAAAGGTGTAAATTCAAAACAATATAACTTCTACGTTTCACTCCAAATTTGACAAATGACCTATCTTTGGAATTCTCTGAGTCTACTCAAATGAAACAAGTTTGAAATCAAGTGAATATGTGGTTTGAGAAATCTCATCAAAAAAAACAGAACATATATCATGAATATGTTTATTCCTAATATAACTTCGATTGTTTAATAATATCCCTCAAACTACATATCCCACGGTTGTGAATCTTATTTCTTTAAGAGTAGACTCAAAGAGCTTTCCATCGATAGGTCATTCTTGAAATTTGAAGTTCAAACGAGGAAGTTATGGCGTTTTAAAGTTCAGACTTAAAACGGTTTAGAAAGCATACGTTCTAAACCATAGCTTCTATAAACAATTTAGAAAGGATGCTTTCTAAACCATTCATACAAAAAATGGTTTAGAAATTCCATTTCATTCGAATGATTTTAAGTTCACAAAAATTAAACGGTTTAAAAAGTAGACTTTCTAAACCATTTTTTTAAATGCGGTTTAGAAAATATAAACTTCAAAACGACGTAACTTCTTTGTATGAACTCGAAATTTAATGAGTGGCCTATCATTGGAAATCTATTTGAGTCTATTTTTAAATGAAATAAGTTTGAAATCAATTAGATATGTGTTTTAAGAGATATCATTAAAAAACAGAACATATATCACGAATAAATATATTCCTGATATATGTTCCTTTTTTTTTATTATATCTCTCAAACCATAACTCTTATAGTTGTGAAACTTATTTAATTTGAAAGTATATTTAAAGGGCTTTCCATAGGTAGGTCATTCATTAAATTTGGAGTTCAAACGAAAACATTACAATGTTATGCTTCAATCCATAAATGGATTGTTGAAGCTTGCATACCTTACCAGAGTCCTCTAGACGAACAAAACCTTTAGGTTATGTCATGTACACATCCTCAAGTAGCTTTCCATTAAGGAAAGCTGTTTTGACATCCATTTGCCATATTTCATAGTCATAATATGCTGCAATGGCAAGAAGAATTTTGATTGACTTGACCATCACTACTGGAGAAAAGGTTTCATCATAGTCAACACCATGAGTTTGTATGAATCCTTTTGCAATCAATCTTGCCTTGAAGACATTTACTTTTCCATCCATATCGGTTTTATCTTTAAAAACCCATTGCACCTAATGGTTTTTACACCTTCAGGTGGGTCAACCAAGGTCCATACCCGATTGTCATACATGGATTACATTTCAGACTTCATGGCATTCAGCCATTTGTCAGAGTTGGGTCATACTATGGCCTTTTGATAGGTGGTCGGCTCATTGTGTTCAATAAGCAACACATCATGACTCCCAATAACCAAAAATAAGCAACACATCATGCTTCCAGTTCTAATTCGATTGAAAAATAATCTGGTCTGCTCCCAGCTCCCGACTCCCATGCCCTAGATTTAGAGATTCACCTCGCAGCTACCAAGTTGAGTGGAGAGCTCTGTCTCAGTGTCTCTGATCTTCTTTGACGTCTTCATCCTCTGTCTCAGGAGCGTCTCTGATCTTAGTCGCCATTGCTTTACTTCTACTCTGTCAACTGTGGTGCTCTTCAAATCATCTTCCATTTTCGTCTTTGGTTTGCTTATGTTTGTTACATTGCTGAATGTTGTTTTTGCTCCGTATATTGCTAAGGTTCCATTTTCGTCTTCTATCAACTGTGCGTTAGTATGTTACTATATATTGCTAAATGTTGTTTTTCCCCGTAATTATCTATTAATTACATATCATTAACATCTAAGAATTTCAATTGAAGGCACTGGAGGTTTGTGAAGGGTGATTAATCATGTGTTGAAAGTTTAGATAAATGTTGGCACTCACTGGACTAGGAAGTCTTAAATTTCTTATGGAGGCCACTAGTTGTGGTAGCATGGTTTCTAGGGAAAGAGCTTGTCAAGCAATTGGGTTACTAGATGTGGTAGCATGGTTTCTAGGGAAAGAGATTGCTGAGGGTGTGTTTTACATATTGGTTATTGCTGAGGAGAATGCTGTTGAAATCACAAGACACTTGGTGAGAATTCTTAGAGAAGGTGATGATGAATCAAAGGCATCTGCTGCTGATGTTTTATGGGATCTTGCAAGTTATCAGCATGTGACATGTATGATCCTTCATGATGAGTTGGAGGAAGTAAGGGATAATGTAGCTAAGGTTCTCGTTAACTTTGCTGAAGACCCTTTGTACCATGATAGAGTATATGATGCAATAAGTGTTCCTTCATTTAGAGATATGCATAATAGATTACTTGACATATGTGCTTCAAATGAGCATATGGTTAGATCGTTACGAAGGATGACTGATTCGCAGCTCACATGGAACCTTGATCTTACTTAATAATTGAAGGGTATTTTTATTCCAACTTCTTTGGAATGTTAACATTGGACTAACAAAAGAATGGGAGGAAATACGAACAAACTGTGATGTACATATAAACTTAATAAGCAAGCTAAAGAAATGTTACATGTGCAGTGCAGGTATAAATGATTGAGTGGACATTGTTTAGCCATTCATGTCTGCATTTTTGTTTTATGGGTGGCCCTACTAAGATGTTGTTCCAATCTCTTAGGACTTGATGCTTATTGTACAAAACTTGAATAGGTGATAGGTTGATCAAAATATTTGACTGTGTTAGAGGCTTGTCCTATTGCATTCTGTGTCAGACATATTCTATGAGATATATTGCTTTGTGATTTTATGTAAATTTTCTGAATTTTATGTGGCCATATGTAGGTTCGGTTGTTCGCATTGTCCTAGAAGGTGTTGATAAGTTCAGCAATTTAATTGGTTCAGTGTATTATCCTCATGGTGAATCAACTAAGGATCTTGCATTGGAGCTTGTGGAAAATGTATGTGCTGCGTTTGAGCAATGATACTATCATAATTTATGTTGTTTAGTCAACTCCTATCTTACTTATTGGTTTCTAAGCATGTGCTTAACCATGGGATTTATGCGGGATGAGTTGCATTATGCTTCATGTTCCTACTGGGTTTCCGTCCATTATGATTTCTGAGTAATTTAATGATACGTCAATTATGCTTCTTGACTGTATTATGTGTCAATTTATTATAAAGTGCTTTAAGTCTATGATTTATATGCTGCTTTTTCATCTCTTTTTTATACCGGCTGCCCATTACCCGTTAAAACCTACCCATATATATGTAGCCCATTTAATAATTGTTAAACGGGTTGAGGCACGGGTACGGGCTAGCCCCTACCCGTGTAACCTTAACGGGCGAGCTACGGATTGGGGCACGGGCTACCCAGCCCACCCGTTGCTCACCCCTAATTTTCTCCCACTGGTCCTTCTAGAGATGAACTCTCTTTCTAGAAAGACACTTTTGAATAACAAACACTTTGTGTTCGGTGAGATTATAGACATAGTATCCCTTTGTTTCCTTGGGATTGGTCACCAAAAGGAATTTGGAGGATCTATTTGATAACTTTTTGGGGGCCTGCTATTTAACATAGACCTCACATCCTCAAATCATGAGAAAAGAAAAGCTAGATTTCTTCCTAGTCCATATCTCATATGGTGTCTTTTCAACTGTCTTAGATGGAACATGATTCAGTGTGGATGCAGCTGTTTCCAATGCATGGCCCCAAAAGGAAGGTGGAAGATATATTTGACTCATCATAGATTGAATCATATCTAATTACAAAAGAAAACTTGTTTTTGATATTTTCTGGGAAAGAGAGAGTAAAGCAGTTTGAAATTGAAAAGGATATGATATGGTGGTTTCCTCTTGAAAACAAGTTATGCCATCATAGTTCGCAAAGGATTAGGGAAAGCATCGACTTTCACACTAAGTCTCTAATTAAAAACCCCAACAACTCGCTGGGTCAAAAATCTCATGAAATGAACTCCATTTCATGAAATCCTTTAAGACCACTTAGTGTGTGTACGAAAATCGCAAAGTGACAAAATCAACTCCATACATTGTTGACTCTAAAACCAAGTAGAACTAGGATGATAGAAGAGAAGAACAAGATTTCATTGAATAAGAAAAATTAACTCCATTCTACTTTGTCAATCACAAAACAACTCAATACACAATAGTCTAAGTTTGGCTCAACCGAGACCAAGCATTTACACAAAAATTACAAAGTCCAACTTGGAATTCAAGTAATCTATAATGTAAATACAGATTGAAAGAAAATATCCCCTTTCGGTGCTTCAAACTCTGACTCACTTCATCTTCAAGAGGATGGAGATGCTTAGCTCCTCATGGATGATGGAATCTAACTTCGTAATGATGATTGATACATGATAAGTGGATAGATGGTGATGAAAATAGAGGAGTAGGGTTTTGTGTGTTAATGGGGGATGAAATGTGTATGTCTGCCTCTCTTTCTCTCTTCTCTACCTCCTCTCCAGCCTTCCCCCATGAAAATACTCTAAAATGGCATAATACAACCGCTTTGGATTGTATCTCTAAAGCTGAGTTGGGTTATTTTCCATCTGGAGTAAAAATCTGGTACTGCGCAATATTTACAGTGGTGAACTTGATGTTTCACCGCGGTGAACCTCTCCCAAGAATTGATGCCTGATGATTGAACTTTAGCCGCGGTGAACTTTAAATTGTGCCGTGACGAAATGCTCTAGAGCTGCTTCCCTTGCCTTTTGTACAGAGTTCCTGAAATGAAATAGCAAATATTGGCAGGATCATTTGCTCATGATGGAATTTAAGCACAATAACATCATTATTCATGGCATATGTACCCAAAATCACACTAATCTAACTTAATAACTCCTAATCTCAAATTAAGCACAAAAAGGGTCATGTATGGGCTAAAATTGACTCTAATACTCTGGAACTTTAAGTAGAAAACTAATACAAATAAAGCTCAATCAGAAGGTCTCTGTTTTCTTGCATATAATGAGGGAGAGTGTGACTCCTTGATTGTAAAGGTTCGTGAAGCAAGATTGATTGTCATTAGTGGATTGCAAATCTCAGAGAAGCTCTAAGGACTGGACGTAGTTCAGAGAGGATCGAACCAGGATAAATCTCCGTGTTCATTCTCCTTCTGCATTCTCGATGACTTCATTTTTAATTTCTATGATTTACAATTTATTTTCAAAAGTGACCAATTCACCCCCTCTTAGTCAAATCCTACACTAACATTTGGTATCAAAGCAGGTCTCTTGTTTAAAGGACGTAACTGTCTCAAGAGTGATCATGACAGGATTTGGTGAACACGTTATAGCTGACGGAGCATCAATTACTAGACCACTGGCATTCAACAGCCAGAAGTTCTCAGTTTGGAAGATAAAATTTTAGAACTTTATTATGGCTACTGACTTTGATTTGTGGGACATCTTTGAAAAAGTGACTTTTGACTAAGTCAAAATTAGAGACTCTCGTGTAGGAATCCATGATTATCTCTGGTCAAATGGCATTGTGTCGTGATTACATATGAGATAATCTTATGACTTAATCCATGTAGCTTTCTCATAGTAGGTCGGCTCAGCACCTTGTACTCTTACAAGTGCCTATGACTTTGACTCGTATCTCCATATCTTATGAAAATTATACTAGTCTTACTTTATCTACGCTCTAACATAGAAAACCAACCAGAGACATTTAAGACAATATTCATAATTCGTCGATGGATGTGATTGAGCCATATTTCTTCATTTCTTTTCCCTGAATTTCCAAAGTATTTGATGCAATTTTGGCCTATCATGACCTTCTTAAGCTTAATTTGAAAACTAGAGTTGTCTATTTTGATTAGCTTGATTTTGGGTGCAATTACCATGAAATATGATATATTTGTGCTTAATCCTTATCATGAGCAAGAGATATTTCAAATCTTTACTATTTCATTTCAGAAACTCTGGCAAAGAACGTGAGGAGGCAGCACTGGAACATTTCACCGCGGCCAATGATCAAATGTGCACACAGAAGGACTCTCAGGAGAGGTTCATTGCGGCGAAACCTCAAGTTCACCATAGTGAATATCACGAATCAGTAACTAGATCGGGCTCTAAATGGAAAAAATAACCGACCCACATCCTTCACCCGACCCAAGATGGTTGAGAAACCCTTTTAGGGTAATTTCCACACAAAGAACGAGGAGAGGCAGTAGACACACATCTAATTCACTCTCTTTACATTTTCCTCTCTATTCTCTCATTCCTCTCATCCATAACCCTAGCCACCACCTCCATTCTTCACTTCCAGACCAACATGCATTCTTATCCTTCCATCATGAGTGTGGAGCTAGTTACTATGAGTAGCTAAACCTCTTCCTTCCTCTTGTAGATGGAGAAGCGTTGAGTTCAAGGACTCAAAAGGGGAATAGTTGTTTAATCTATATTTTTGTATTGGATTACTTAGGTGCTGAGTTAGGACTAGTGATCATACTTAAATACTTGGTCACTGTCATGCCAAACTTGGATTAATTGTATATTGAGTTGTTTTGTGTTTGACTTGGTAGTGTGAAGTATCATTTCTACCTATTCAATAAAATCTTTATTGCTCTCTCTTATCTTCCTAGTTGTGCTTGATATTTGAGGCGATAATGTTTTGAATTGTTGAATTTTTCACTTGGCAATTTCTTTACACACACTAAGTGTTTTTTAAAGGGTTTCATGGAATGGAGTTCATTGCATGGAATTTCAGACCCAGCGAGTTGTTGGGGTTTTTATTACAAAACTTAGTGCGAAACTACTACTCTACCCTATATTTTGCGAACTATGATAGCATGAACCATTTCCAAGGGGAATTCATTATCAAACAACTTCTGTGTTTTTCCAATCTGTTTTAGTTGCATTCCCAAAATCCAGAAACCCAAAAAGAAAGTTTATTTTATATTTCAATTCAATACAAAGTTGAAATCAAAAATGGTTTTCCACCTTAAGGCAAACGTAATCACAAGCTAATTTAACTAATTACACACAAGGCTCCGTAAAGAATAACCCTGTGGTTGCACCCTATAGTGAAATCCTTGGAAATTACAATTGTTTTTATCCATTTCCAAGGCCTAACAATGATAATTTTTTACACTTTCATCTGTGGTCAAATCAGAAATAGCGCCGTTGCCGGGGAGCCTTAGCAAGTAGTTTAGGCTAGCTTGTGCCATGGTTTGCTGTTTTTTTCATTTTCATTAGCTTCATTTTTGCATATGTTATTGTATAGATTTGACTTGTGCATAGCATAGCATTGAGTTTTTGAAAATTCAAACGGAGATATTAGTTTTTATCTGCATTTTTCATCAGTTTTTTGCACTTTCACCGCGGTTAACTCTGTTTTTGAGTAGGAAAAAAAACCTCTCAGATATATTGTACCGCAACCAATTTTAAATTTCTTTGTGGTGTAAGTTCGACTATCAACTGTGCAACATTCTCGGGTGTTGTTCACCACGACGTAACTTTCAATTTCGCCTCAGCGTAACTTTTACTTTCATCTGTTCAACCCTCTTAGGTGATGTTCGCGGGGGTGAAATATGGAAGATTGCTTATCTCAAAGCCTTGATCCATACAGCATCAATTAGAGGATCTCCAAGCATGGATTTACAATCAAAAGAGATGTTCACTTGGTCATGAATGTGATGATCCACTTCCCAATCCGCACTATGAACATTATCAACAGCCCCCTTCACTATCCTACCTATCTATCTCCAACTCCTCATTCACATTATATGACCATAATTTCCAACCTATTCTCCACCAATTTCAATCATCATGTGAAACTTGTCCTCTCCCCGAACCTACTACACATCATAATTTATCTTTCATAGGACTTGAATGTAATTTCCACTTTCTTTTTTCTTTTTTTTATTTTTTCCTTTTGCTTTTCTTTTCTTAGTCCTTCGATGTTTGCAAACTATTCTCCTTCCACTCTTGCTTCTCGTCTAATTTCCCACTTCACAGACTCTATTTTTCCTTCCGATTCCCATTTCTCCTCCAATGGCTGACCCTGTTCTTCACCCTAAGACCTGAGACCAAACACAAACCACTCAAATAGATCGTTGTTGACTACACTCCTGATGCTTGTTCCCATTGCCCGTATTTCAACTCCATCGCCTCACCTACAACCACCACGGAGGTGCACAGTGGCACACCACCACCCACTTTCTCTACGGCACCTTCAACGTCCTCATCCATTGCCCTAAAGGTAATATAAGTGGCATCAATTTCAACATCTACCTCTTGCCCCTCAAATGCAACAAATCCCAAGACAAGATCGAGTTCTAGTTCTTAGGCAAAGACAAGACGATTGTCTAAACCAATTTCTACACTCGTGGAACTAGGAACAAAAAGCATATTCATGATCTGGGCTTCAATTGGTCTAACAGGTTTCATGAGTACGTAATCATATGGGGCCATGATTCAATCAAGGGGGTGATTAATGGGAAGGTAGTGAGAAGAGTGGAGAGGAAGGAAGGGGATGAAAATGGTGAATTAAGGTTTCTTGATAAGCTATTGTTTCTATATGCTTCGATTTAGGATGCTAACTATATTACTAAGGGAAATTTGACTGGTAAGTATAACGTTTCTAATGCTCTTTATGTTTGCCTTTATAAGGACGTTTTTGTACCCGCTGTGATTTCTTATGATTCCCGATCTTCCTTCTTCATCACCATCTTCAGCCACTTGTGTCTCTGAATTATGCAATTTCGTTATATGCTGTAATTATTTCTACTTGCATTTTCAAACTTTAAAGTCACTTTAGTTCTTTGGCTTGACATCTGATTATGGACTTGATAATGATACAAAAGCGCACGAGGATTAAGAACCTCCTTAGGAACCTCAATAATATATCATAAAAACATCATGAGGTATTCATTCCAGAACATCTATAACTCGAATAATTTACAATGTATTCAATCCAGAATACCAAAGAACAAGCAATGCTCACTCACATGAAACTTAATGATTTTCTTTATTAACTCTAATATCAAAATAACTTACACGATATAGGTATTCATAACCTATAGTTAAGATAAATGTTTCGTCTACAAACCCAAAAAGGTATAGGTAAATACTATGAGATAAATCAGATTATGCATGCCAATTTAATTCTTAAGAATAATATTGTAGGCTTTCCGAAATACTCCTAATTATTAATTAAACAAATAAAATAAGAAAAATAACCTAAAATTTGTTCTAAAATATCTACTTGGGCTCAAATACTTATTTATGTGTTCAACCCAAAGAAATACATAAAATAAACAAGCTAAACAAACGACTCAACAATTTAGGCTTTAAATAGGCTTCTAATGCAACTTTAAGGCCATTTAATCATTTGGCAGATCTTGCACTTCTCCCAAGATGAATAGATTCGTTGTGCTTTTCTCTACATTTTTGGTTTGTGCCTCTATCTCAAATATGTCTCTTATCAACACTTGTAAAGCTTCTTTCATTCATTTGCTCCTTAAACGTGTTATTGGAATGGGCTTCCAATGTTTTTGTAAGGGATTATGGGCTCTAAAAGTAGGATATAGAGTAAATTCTTTATAAGTAGATTCTTGATTACTATCATTCCCTCCCCCTAAAAGGGATTTATCCTCGAATCTCCTACATTAAAGAAGGTTAGGTCTGACACATTAAAAGTAGCTGAAACATTACCATAAGAACTAGGAAGGTCAATCTTGTAGGCATTATCATTAACCGCTCCAACACTTGAAACAGACCATCACCCTTAGGGTGTAACTTGGACTGCCTCTAGTAGGAAAGTGCCCTTGTCTGAGGTATACCCAGACTTAGTCACCAAGTTCAAATACCAACCTTCTTACGCCCTTTGTTTTCTTGCATTGCATACTGCTCATTTCTTCACTTGATGTTTGCTCTTACCTTAGCACATAAATCTATAACAAATTCAGCCTTTTTCTTGCTATCAATGTTAGCTCTTTCATGTTCAAGTAATGGTAAAATTTCAGTAGGAGTAATAGGGTTGAATCCATACACAACTTCAAAAACTTTATCAAAATTAGGCAAATGAAAAAGAGGTATACTAATTAACCTTTCTTTAAGAATGTTAAAAGCGCTTTCATGTGCATCAATCCATTTAGAAATATAATGTTTTTTTCAAAAATTCATTCAAAGGAGCAGCAATTGAACTGAAATCATTCACAAACCATCTATAAAAATCTGCTAAAACCATGAAAACTCCTAAATTCACTTGTGTTTGAGGTCTAGGCCATTCTTTAATCACTTTAACCTTACTTTCATCAACACCAATTCCCTTAGAACTAATCACATAACCAAGAAATACAACTTACTCCATACAAAAACAACACTTTTTAATGTTGGCATATAATTTGTGCATTCTCATTGTATCAAATACAGCTTTCAAATGTTCAATATAGTCTTCCAAGCTCTTGCTATATATTAAGAATCATCAAAATAAACTACCACAAATTTTCTATAAAAGGTCTAAAAGCATGATTCATACGACTCATAAAAGTACTCATTGCGTTAGTTAACCTAAATGGCATGACTAACCACTCATAAAGTCCAAATTTAGTCTTAAAACCAATTTTCCATTCATCCCCTTCTTTCATCCTAATTTGATGATTCCCACTTTTCAAATCAATTTTGGTGAACAAACAAGAGATATGTAACTCATCTAACATGTCATCTAGTCTAAGAATGGAATACCTATACTTTACCATAATCTTGTTGATTAATCTACAATCAACACATATGCACCATGTACCATTTTTCTTAGGTACTAAGAGTACTGAACAACACAAGGACTAAGACTTTCCCGCACAAATCCTTTCTGTAAAAGATCATCAACCTACCTTTGGATCTCCTTAGCTTCCTTCGAACTTGTTCTATATGCTAGCCTATTTGGAATGGAACATCTGGGGATAAAATCAAGTTGATGTTCAATCCCTCTTAAAGGGGGTAATCCATCTTGTATCTCTATAGGAAATAAATCTTTAAAATCATGTAACAAAGAAGATATAGAGGTAGGCAAAGAAGGATCAGCGTCGTTAATAGATAAACAAACTTCTTTGCACATAAATGCAAAAATTAATTGTCCTTCCTTAAGAGCACTCCTAATTTCTCCTTTTTTTCAAACAAACTAATTGCCTTTTCTCCCTCCTTTTCTTTTCTCTTCACTCCCTTTTGTATCATGATCAATTTCAAGATCTCAATGCAACATTTTTAATATTATGAAAAAAATACCATCAATATATATATATATATAAATCACCTTTTATTTCATAATGAAAATAGGTCTCACAAGACAATTTCATTAACCATATAGTTTCATTATTCAACTCGAATATCAATGGCACTTTTCATAATTCTAAATATTTAAAATCCCCATAAACATGTTACAAGCATGCACAAAGAGAGGAAAGTGGTTATCTCTCGCCAAGTAATAAAATATTACCACACTGGTAAATCATCACCCAACACTAAGTTTCTATAAACATTCTACAAAAATTAAGTAGTACTACACATTAGTCTACAATTAATTTGTATGGTAAAATTATTGCTCAAAAGACTTGAAATTTTTAGTTCACCTATTTACTACTACTACTACTACTACTACTAATACTATTATTATTTTACCAAATTTCTAATTTAAAGTGTAGTATTTTAAACATATAAGAGTTATTAAAATTTTAACCCTTAATTTATTTAACAATCTAAATCAAATAAAATTTCAATAATAACTCTAATAATTCAAATAAATTATTTAAACAAATTTTGATAAGTAAAGGTACCCACAAAAATTTATTTACATATATATTTTATCATAAATATATACATAAATATCTATACAGATATGTATATATATTTTTTAAAAATCATATAACAGCAAAAATAATAAATCCACTCCCATTAATTTCACTGTTTAGTCACCCTTTATTTAGCTAGAATATTGTTTATAGCAAAAACCATGTCTTTCTAAACATAATTAAATTTTTAAAATACTCAGATATCAAATAAACAAAAATAACATCATAGATCTGAGTTATAAAAATATATTTACAATTTTATGGTCTTCTACAAATAAAACTTAAACTAGCCGAAAATCTAAATCCCAAAATATTCTCTAATCAACATAATATTATTACCATTAGAAAGAGAAAAATATTTAGAACAACTTTCGTAAAAGAAGTTTAATGAAAATAAATCGTTTTACTTACCTTAATAATCCCAGAAGTAGAGCATTAGACTGAAAAACACCCCTTTCAGATCTCTCTCTCTCCAACACCCCCTCTCTCCTCCCTTACTCTCTCACGCCAGCAACGCTCTCCCTCTCTCTCGGCTGATGGGACGTGTGTGTGAAGTATGGATGGGGGTATTTATAATACCCCCTCACGCCGAGCTCAGCAGCGTTTTTATTAAATGCCTCATGGTGATGGGTTAATACCCATCACCTTCCAATCCTCTCTCCTGCACAGCATTTGCTGTCTTTTTTTTTAAAACGCAAAAGGTGAATGTTTTCTCTCTTGCCACATGCATGCTTCAGCTTTATGTATATATAATAAAAGCTTATGGTAATGAGGTGACCCATCACCATCTCCTAACAATCTACGTGTTGTAATACACTATTTTTTTTAAAAAAAATACACCGATGGTCTCCCCTGAATCTCCACTGCCACACGTTAACGTGTGGTAGTATATATATTATTATTTTTAAACAAAGATAGGGACATTACAATTTATATCAAAGATGTTTGACAGAATCAATTGATTGTATCCGTTTTTGTAAAGCAAGGATTAGCTTTTCATGGCCATAATGAATCAATGGATTCTATATAACTTCCTTGAACTTCTTAAGTTTCTTGCTGATCACAATGAATCAATAAATAATATTGTCTTAGAAAAGGCTCCTGAAAATCATCGTTTGACTGCTCCAAAAATTCAAAAGGATATTGTTAATGCTGCCTCAGAAGAGACTACTGTTGCTATTTTAAATGATCTTGGAGATGAACTATTTTCCATTATTGTTGATGAGGCACGTGATATATCAAATAAGGAGCAAATGGCTATTGTTTTGCGTTATGTTGACAAAAAAGGAGGTATTGTTAAACGTTTTCTAGGATACTAGTGCTTTATCATTGCAAATGATAAATTGTTTGCAAATATAAGCTAAGTATCTCATGAATTTGTGGACAAGGTTATGATGGTGCTAGCAACATACAGGGTATCTTAATTTTAAAGGAAACTTCATATACATTCACTACTAGAAAAATGCCATTTAACGACGGAAAAATCCATCGCTAAATGGCTATTTTCCTTCAGAAAATTTCCATTTAGCGAAGGAAAATACTGGCGACCCTCGTTTTAGTGACGAAAAATAGCCATTTAACGATGGATTTTCTGTTGCCAAATGGCATTTTTCTAGTAGTGATTTTATATCCATTGTTTTACTCATCAATTATAACTCACACTAATTACAATTGCTAAGAATCACATTGAAGTGGCTTCCCTTTTTAATTTAGTGTCCACTCTATTAAGTGTTGTTGAGGGCTCTTGTAAGCGACTTGACATGCTTTATGAAAAATAAATAAATAAGGTTAGACAAGCATTGAAGAGAGGAGAAATTCCTAGTTACGAGGTTTGAATCAAGAAACTGGTCTTAACGAGGAGTTGGTACTCGTTGGGGTCCACATTATGGAACTTTGATCAATTTGATATTAATGTGTTGTGTTATAATTAATGTGCTTGAAATGATAAAGCAACAAGGATCGAATGCAGATCAAAGAACTGAGGCTAATGGTCTTCTACAATTGTTAGAAACTTTTAATTTTTCATTCACGTTGCATTTGATGAAAAAAGTGTTGGGCATCTCAAATGAATTGTCACAAGCATTGCAAAGCATACATTGCAAACTATATGTGAGGGATAGTGGATGGGGCTCTTTACTTGATGAAGTAACTTTGTTTTGTAATTTGCATGATATTGACATTCCTAATATAGAAGACCCCTTTTTGTTTAAAGGGAGACCTAATTGCTAAGGTAAATATCAAGATATCATAATAGAATATCACTATCGTGTAGAATTGTTTATATTGTTGTTGACATGCAACTTCAAGAACTTGATTATCATTTCACTAAGACAAATAGTGAGTTGCTCATTTGTATGGCTTGTTTGAATTCAACTAATTTGTTCTATACTTTTGATAAGAGAAGGTTGATTGAATTTGTCAAATGTTATCCATGTGGCTTTTCTTCAACTGATTTGGTGATGCTTGATAATCAACTTGAGACTTATATCATTGATATGCGTAGCAGTTTTGACTTTTCTTCCTTGAAAGGAATCAATGATCTTGCAAAGAAGCTAGTTGGGACAGGAAGACATTGTGTCTATTCATTATTTTATTGTAACTTATTCTCAACTCATGACTGTGCAGATAATTAGCATAGGGTTTAGCAATTCATTTGAATAAGCCACCAGTCTCATCCAAATGAAAATCTTCTTTTTTAAAACATGGCTCTTAAATTTTTGACTTCACTGGAATAAGTTATTCTCATCATTCGAAAGAATACTCAAGTACTGTCATATTTCATTCCCATTAAAACTACAAATCATATCTCACGATACATAGGAAGACAAAAAAATTACCACTAGGAGCATACAATGAAAGAGAAGCGCAAGATAGAGGAGGAAATATAACATGTTCACGCCAAACCTGCAGTGATGCCTCCTCCACTCACTTGAAGTCGAGCAAGCTGATTGAAATATACCAAAGATAACGGGAATAAATAGTGAGTACAAATCAACAGGGTAAGATTGAGATGCAGATTTATAGGGGATTGTGTAAGTGTGGGGTTTAGCTTCGATAAATGGGGAAGCAAGTGGGAGAAATGGTGCACAGAGAGTAGGGCCATGGTTGGAAAATGCAGCTCTTTTCCTACGTCTTTCCTCACATTTAAAAAAAGTATTGTGTCCCAAACATTTTGAAACCCTAAAGCAATAAGAAATGACAATGGGGGAATGAAATAGATTAGTTTTCAGAGCTCATTCAAATGAATATATTGTTATTCAAATGAATATATTCTTTTGAATTCTTCTTCAATGATATTTGAATGATGCCTTTTTCCCATTCGAATGAAACTCCCATATTCACCTTATCCTAATATGGGCTTGACATATCTGCTGAAATTTTTCATTATTCATTCGAAGGAGAATTATTCATCATTTGAATGAATGAATTATTTTTAGCTATTCTCCATCAAAATTTATGCTTCATTCAAATGATCCTTTTACCCATTCAAATGATTTATCATCTTCACATTATTAGACTCGAGATGCTCGAGATATCGGTTGAAATTTTTCATGAATCATTCGAATGAGTATATGCTTCATTTGAATGAATGACATATTCTCCAGTAAAATATACACCTCATTCGAATAACTTTTGTTACCCATTCGAATGAATTTATCATTTTCATCTTATCCGAATATGGTCCGTCTACATGTAACAAACCAATTTTTTCATACTTCATTTGAATGACAATATTATTTTCAACACTTTGAAATGTTTTTTCGAGATTTCAACTTTCCACCTTAAAATTCACTATATTGATCTTCTTTATCATTTGATTGATTAACTTGCACCACAGTTTCAATACATTCAATATATGCCAGGAAAATTTTAATCTCACTTGGACGAGGTTTTTAACTTGGAATGAACATCAGTACTCATTTCCCTGTTTCGCTTCAGGAAAACGTCATACATAACAAAAAAATCATATATCACAGGTGCCAATCATGGTTTATAACAATTAAGGGTAAAACAATCTTTTTGCAAAGATTTGAAAATCTCTATTTATCTAGTGTCATGATTTGGGAATATAGAAAGTTGAGACCCTAAACTGTCATTCCCTAATTCCAAAGGATTTTTGCTGCGATTTTCTCTTGCAAAATTATACACACTTTTTAATATTTTTAAAATTAATATTTAAAGGCCTTTAGAAAAGCTTTCTAAAAGGAGTTTTAATTTACAAAATAATTTTTAAATTACATATTATTATCATTTATTTTAATATATTATAAATCACTTTAAACTGATATAGAAGAAAGGTATGTTATTTTTTAAGAAAAATTAGCAAAGAAAATTATAAATAAATAATTAATTTTCAGAAAATAAATCATTTACAATATTTATGGAAATAAAAAAATATTATATTCATATAATATAAAATTAAAAAATGAATTTTTTTGCATGAGAATAGATTTGAATATCATGGACTTTTTTCCACATTTCATCATACCTTTATTAATTGAAAAATCTTAATTATGAATTTAAAATGGGAGGAATTATTTAATTTTATAGCAATTTAAAAAAATTGTGCATTTTATGGTTCATTATAATAATATGGGAAAATTGGGAAAAATTTTCCATTGGGAAATTAATTGCATCATAGGATATTCTATACAGATGCAATTGAGCTTTTACAGTATGCAATTGAGCTTCCGCGTTATGGGTAATTGAATTTTCACATATGCTCAATTGCATATCCCATTTCACAATTAATTCCCAATAAGAGATGTTCTCTAATTTCCCTTAATAATATTGTAAGTTTGTAACAAAAGATTATAATATATTTTCCACCTTGCATGGGCTTCTATATTACCTATGAATCTTGAGATCTTAACCTCGAAGGCTAAAGCTACCTGTCTCCTTCTCCTTTACCCTTTTTTAGCATAAAATGGATTCCATTACTTAAAAGGAAATACAACAAAACAAGAGGGTAATCAAAACCCCCTCAACTACCATTTGTCACAAGAGGTAATGGTTGCTCATAGAAACAAAAATTCCCTGTTAGGTCATGAGCTATTTTAGCTAACCTAACTGCCCCTATGTTACTATCTCTTAGTACATGTTGAAACAAAACATTCCAATTTCTGGCTATCATCATCCTAGCTTCATAAACGATGTCTTGGAAAGGATGATTTTTTCCACACCCGTGAGTCACTAGATTTACAACCTCAATACAGTCTATGAAAACTTTGACATTCATGTAATCACGGGCCCAAAAAACTTGCAATTTGTAAATAATAGCGATAAGCTCTGTAATGGGTGGAGGAACCATAGAGAGTTTGTAGCTGAATCCACATATCCACTGGTTATCCCTGCACAGAGAACACTGCCACACCTACTTTACCCTGATCGGAGAATACAGCCTTCAACCTCTAGTTTGCATAAGCCTCTCATTTCATTGGTTGCTTCCTGCTACTCCCTAGGTTGCCCTGCATAAAAATTACATTGTGCCAAGATAGATTGATCCCAACACGCTTTAAGGAAAGTGTCTTGAGTATTGATGCGATCAATACTATCTTCCTCTTCAAAAACTTTCTTGCACCTGTCAACCCAAATATCCCAAAAAACATAACCAAATCGGGTACACCATTGAAGTTTTTGAGTAAAGTCCCTGCCTACCTGCATTTGTATGTTCCACTTTAACCAATCCATTCCTTATAAGGAGAAGAATTCCTCACATAAGGAAGCGTTAACCAAAGTGTGCCACCATTCCTGAGCAATAATATAATCTCTGAGCATGTGCATGGGTGTTTCCATTTGGTTGCATCTAAAGGGACATGCTGCTGACTTCGTAAGACCTTGCCTAGAATGCATTTGCTTTATGTGAGTTCTCCCACAGGAAAAGATCCACATAAATGCTTTAATCTTCTCCGAAACCGGCCATCACTATAGCTTCTCCAAGAAAGAGTCTCCTCGCTGGTGAGTACGTACAAACAAAAAAAGAATAGGCAAATCTAACAGAGAAACAACCATCAAGAGCATGTTTCTAGAAGTGTCTATCCTCTCCTCTCTCCTCATAAGGCGACCGTGCACTCATAATTTGTTCAACAATATAGGGTTGAAACCAATTGTTCAGTTTCCCATTATCCCATTCCCCCCAAGGAGCAAAAAACTCTGAAGCTGTTAAATCGCGATCCATCATGTCTTCCCATCCTGAGAAAACTCAATAAGAAGGGTGTTGGTGTAATATCCATAATTTTCATGCTAAATGAAATAAAGGCTAATATGAGGATTAAGATGATGAATTAGAGACGAGAAGTAGATGGCTCAAAAAGAAAGAAAGATTAAGGGCCGGAAGTTCTGGCACGGAGTTCCGTGTGAATTCCAAAATTAAGTATATTTGCCCTAGAAGCAATAGGAGGATGGGAAACCTTATAGGAAGGGACCCATACATCATTTAATAAAAGACCAAGGGCATAAAGGTCTTTCAGCATCAAAATTAAGGGAAAAATGGTAATTTTGGAAAAAGTAGAGAAAGTAAGGGCCAAATGGTAATTATGAGAAAGTTAAAGGATATTTTGGTCATTTGACAAAAGAAAAGTCAAAGTCAAAGTCAACCAGTTGACCAAAATATCAGAAAAATTTACAAATGCCCAAAAGATAGATATCGACATACCGGTCGTAATGACGTAACACGGATTTTCTAAATTCAGACCCGATTTCCGTCTACGGAATTTTGAAGGGTAAAAGAGGAAAAATAATTATTTGAAATATTAGGAGCTCTTCAAAAATTTGGAGAAAAATATGGGAAATCCAGTGAATTATATAGTATTTGATAAAATTATTATCCAGTGTACAATTAAGGTGATTTTCCCGAAAATTGGGAAAAATACCGAAAAACCCCCGGAAAATAATTATTTTGAAAATTAATTTTGGAAAATCTAGAAGGCATTTTGGAAAAAGGAAAAGGGCATGAGAATCAGTGAAAAATATAGTATTTTTCAAGGCCCTAAAAGAAATTTGCTCTCCGATTGTTCCGTTTCAGGGATTTTTGAC
>JANTPZ010099806.1:0-12095 GCA_025593235.1 Vachellia pachyceras
AAGTCATACCAAGAAAACAATTAACAGATATAAACTTACGCAGAGATATAATGGGCATGACAAATAAGGGAATTCCACCCTAAGGATGAGTACAAGTCCACATAATCCCATAATTGGCCCTCCTTAACAGAAACCCAATCAAATACCACAACGATTCCTTTGAAATCAGTGTCCTCCTTTCTTCCCCAGAAGATATTTCCACCTCTGACGCCTTCTCGGGGGCCGCCACCACGTTGACCTCTCCGCATAGCTCGACGAAAACCCAGCTTTCAGAACAGCTGAATTCAGGATTCTGAGAATTTCAGCTCGAATATTAAAAAACAATCAATAAAAGAATGTTACTTTATGGTAGCTGAAGAGTTGGGATACAATAGTTATGGTGTGAAACGTGAGGGCTAGTGTTCATCTAAAGAGAGCACGTGAATGATGAACTGTTGTTTGGATTGGAGGCTCGCGATGCTTAATTCCGGCGTATCTCCACTCTCTCTCCCCACCTTGTTTTGGCGAAGCGAATAAGGCCGAAAAGAAACCTGTGAATGTTCATGGGACCACACGATATAATCATAACCACGCGCCACTGCGCTTCCAGGATAATGCTCTCCCTCCACCTATCCTACCTTTCTCGTTATCTCATTATTTTCATTTTTTTTTCCATGAAAAAAATAGTGAATTTCTTAAAGAGTTGTTTGGATTGACGTTTATTTTTGTAACATTAGTATAGTATAATTTATATTTAAATACGGTTTTTGTAAAAAAAAAATGAGTTTGAATATCGATTTTATTTGACTTTCTGTAAAGAGCCTTTAAGATATGGCTTTGTCTAATTTAGACTTAAAAAAATCATTTGACTCTTGCAAATACAAGCATGCTTTTTGAGCTCAAATGAATTTAAGGGTTTTTGGATAGGTATGCATGTATCATCATGATGCGTCACCATGTTGTCACCGCGTTGATCAAAGAGGCAATTATCCACACAAACATAATAATCCAAGTTTGAAATTGTGCTTGATCAGTATTATAATGGGAGGTTGTGTAAACTACATTCCATAGATTTTCTCTAGTTGTAATCTTTTTCTTGCTTAGCTTGGGGAGTTGTGTGTTGGGCATTTTTTGAAAGTTTTTCAGGTTTCAACTGTTGGTATGTGTAGTTCTATTTTTTGGTGACCAACAAAACTAAGTTATTTTAGTAAAACAAATTTCATTATCAATGTAAGGATCTTAATCTTAGTTTATATGTATATTTTTATAAGTGTTTACTTGACCGATGTCATCAGTGATTGTCCTAATGAGCACATTTGGATTATTTTATAAGTATTGAAACTGTGTACACGTTAGGTGAATATAAGTTATTTCATTTAGTAAAAAGTTGATTCACAACTTATAATGTCAGAATTTTAAATCGATGTGAGTTATACTCCAATTCTGATGAGCCTCCGAAACAATTTTGTTTTTGAAACCAACAGTACTATGGGTCATCATCCTACTCAGCAACAAGCGCGATCATTTTAATTAAATTTAGGATTTTTTTTATAATTTTCACTATCAATAGTTATTTTAAAAGTTTGAAATTTACAAGTTAGGGAAATTTATAATCAGGTCACAACAAGAATGATTAATGAACAGAATGTTCCAAAGATTAACAAAATTACCATTAGGTTCCAGTAGCAACTGGCCCGGTTGTTATTGACAGTTAGTGAGGTTATTAATGACAACTAGACCAGCTGCTGCTGGGACCTAATGGTAATTTTATCAATCCTTATTCATTAATCATTCTATTTGAGACCTAATGGTAAATTCCCAAAAAGTTATGGTTAAACTTTTTTTGGTCCATATAATCTAATACCATAATTTGGGTTTAGTCCCTAGAGTTTAAAAATGGTGGTATTTGTCCATCAAATTCACTCTGCTTAAAACTGTTTATCCATGTCATTTTAAAATGCCCATATATTTGTGACTAATTTTGATTTTAGTTCTTATACTTTGACATTTTTTGTTCTGATCCCTAAACTTAACGGTGTTAATTATTGTGCCCGTTTAGGAACACGATAAAGAAGTACTTTTACGTAAATAAAGGTAAATATATAGAGGAGATTATCTCGTTTTACGGAAAACACTGTCAAACGTACATTTGGCTATTGGAAATGTTGTTCCAAACAAGTTATTAAATCATTTCACTATCATATAAGATTATTAAAATACTGTTAAACATCTAAGTACTTAAAACCATAGGGACATATCATATAAGAACAGTTACCATATTATTTTGTCAAGTTATTAAATCATTTCACTATCATTAATGAAGTCAGTAACGCATAACTAAAATTAATGGTATTAATATTGGGTTTAAGTCATTTTAAAATTACAGGGATTAACAGTTTGACGGAATAAATTTAAGGGATCAAAAACACAACTTTTAAATTTTAGGAATCAAAATTTAAATCAAGGATCAAAATTAGGTTTAATCATAAAAGTTATTTTCTCATTGATTTTAAGATTAAAAATTAAAATATAGAAAGGTGATACCATGAAAATTGAACTGTCCACCAGCGAAAATATGGTAAGATAGCGATGTTACTTTATTTTGAGAGTTGAGATTGTTGAGGAAAAAATGAAGGCAACAAAAACTGAAAAGCACGTTGAGCCTATCTTCTGCAAAAATATCAATGTGTCCGTTTGGTAAAACGGTGGAGAAGTATTTATGGGCTTATTCACATAAGTCGAGGCAAATATATAGAGGAGATTGTCTCATTTTACGGAAAAACACTGTTGAACGTACTTATGAGTATAATTTAAGAGTTGCCAAACAAACACAATCTCTACCATCAATAATACACATGGATATATATATATATAGGATTTAAAATATAGTAATAAGACAATCGTGAAAATATCTTAATTTAAGATATATGAATATTATGAAATAGCTAAAGTAGTCACTTAGAACGAAAATTAGGGATAAATGCACTCTTGAAAAATGTGCTCATGTTCAATTCTCAATCGTATTTTAAATATGATTGCCCCAATAAAAATATACATACATGTTTAAGAAAATTATAAATATTTTCACACTCATCAGAATATTATATTTATTTATTAACAATCCAGTAATCTGCCCATATTACATTGGGTTTTAAGAAAAGGCTCGTCTTTTTGTGATATGTAAACCACGGTTTTTAAAAATAAAACTTTCAGTTTTTTAATACAATATACGTTTATTATAATGCCATATTATTTATTCTTTTATAGAATATGAGGATAATAATTATGCATAAAATTTCATTCTAAACTAGTAATACTTTAAATAATTTTTTTAAAAAAATATTCCCATCCAGGGACATGAATTATAATAATGTTAAGAATTATGGAGAAGTGTCATCTGTGGATGGAGTGATTTCACTTTGAAGATTCTTAAACTATTGATATGTTGATGATTTGAACTCACTCTGCTACTCTTTCATCCATCCATGCCATTATTATTATCCACCAAATATTTGTTGCATAATCATGCACCCATTATTATTTTCTTCCATTCTCATTAATCTTTACGATACTGCCACAATATAAATAGCTTGGCAGGATTTATTATTGAATTCTTTATTTCCATCCACAGGTAGAATCTTTGCAGACGATTTAAACACATGACTGGCATAGGTGGACCTAGGTGGTATCCACCGGGTTCAGCCACATCCTCTAACTTCCAGAAAAATAAGTATATATTAGTGCTATGTGATTTATTTTGCACCAACTCATTTGGTAATTTTGAACTAACTAAATTTTTACTCAAAATTTTCTCAAAATATATAAGAATAAATCCCACTTATCTTGAACCCACTGAATCAAGGTCATGAGTCTACCATTGGCGACTGAGTATTGTAAGTGGCAGAGTGACCTTACTGCCACGATCCACTGAGATTCAGCCCAAATCGCTCCGATCCATACCCCATTCGATCCTTGTTTCAGGCCGTAGGCTGCCCGGAGGTTGTGGGGGTCCGTTCGATGGTTGGGCAAGTGTGGCAAAGCCCCAAGCTTGGTGCATAAAAGGTTGGAGGAGCCTTAAACAATTGCGGAAAGCCGCGAATCCGGTCTGAGCAAAGACTTGTGCAAGTGTGGGCACGTTCCGTGTAAAGGTTGGGCAAGTGTAGCGAGCCTTGATTTTGGATCTAGGTAGAGACTTGTATAAGTGTGGCAAGCCTCGATCTTAGGTCCGACCGGGGAGACCTAATGCAAGTATGGCAGGACTTGATCATTATTATTTTCTTCCATTCTCATTAATCATTACGATACTGCCACAATATATATATATATATATATATGATTTCTTATTGAATTCTTTATTTCTTATTCACGGTAGATTATGAGCACGTTAAGCAATGCATGAATCGCACTTCTTTGTTCTACGTTTAAAAACTGTATAAAAAAACACCACTAGAGTTTTATATCATCAACTCAAGTAATATTATGAAAATAATTAAATATATACACCCATCATTATCTCATACCTTGAGAATATTCTCCCCTACGAGTCGCTTGGTAGGGTATTAGATCGTATGTTCAGACATGCACGCCTATGATGGAGGCAAGAAATAAAGGAACCAGAGCAACAAATTATACAGCTAATGACTACATACATTAACTATAAGCAAAATAGAAAATAAGATGTTATTCTATAACCACTAACCACACTTGATCATGTTTATTGATGTGCGCCAATCAATATACAGCCTCCAACCCATCCACTATACATGTAAGGTCACTGTAAGGTGCTAACGTCAGCAAGAGCATCATGTACTTTAGAGGTAGACATATTTGAAGCAAGTATATTAAAATTAAAACTTCCATCCAAGGACTTTAATAAATACTAACCTACCAGCAGACGCTCAGTTCAGCTGGTAAGACGAATAAGAGTTCTTGAGTTCAAACTCCAGGAATGCAATCATGTCAACTACTTGATGGTAGAGATCTGGAGCTATTGTGATCTCGTTTGGCTTTGATCCAATTAGTCTAAACCCTGATAAATCATTCGTATTAAAGTGAAGTAGGTTAAGAACACCTAATGCTACAAAAAAAAATGTAAAGGCTGAATTTGACAGACTATTTTGCATGGTGGAAAAACTTATCCAATGAATAAGGTAGTAGAAACATTGGATTCATGGGCGGACCTCTTGTAGAAACTTATCCACTAACTTCCAGAAAATTAGGTATATATTAGTACTATATGATTTATTTTACACTCACTCATTTGCTAATTTTAAACCCACTAAATTTTTAATCAAATTCTTCTCAAAGCATATTATGAATAAATCTCACTTATCTTGAACACAATTATCTTAAAATCCCTTAGTCAGGGTCCTGAGTACGCCACTAATAATTGGATTTAGTGATGAGCTTGGTAGCTAGGTCATTTGGACAATTGGACTAAACAATTTGAAGAGCATGAAAAATAATGGAAGCAACATGGATGTAGTTGGCGATGGGCAAATATGGATTGAAAGTAGCATACATACCCCCACCAGGCGGAGAAGAAAGATGAGTGAGGTATTGATCACATTGTGGACAAAATAATGATAGTGGAGGGAGGGGGTCTGGGGTGTGTTGTGTGTTGTACGCTGTTTCTTTTAAATCCGACAATGTCCTCTGTCACTTTTGCTGCCTTCTTTATCTCTCTTATCCAATACTGTGTCATCACCTTTTCTGGCTAACCCTTCATCTGCAGAAGTTATTAGCATTATTAAAAAAAAACAACACAAAACAAAAGCTGCTTTCTTTGCCCCTTTGCACCATTCGCTTCGCATTGTTGCTTTGATCAGACCTCTCTCTTTACCTGTAATCATCAATTATTCTAATGTTTGCTTTCAAGGCATCGATTGCCCACTCCCTCACTTCACTCTCTGCTTTTAACATCACCCATACGTTGGTTGGTGTATGTATAACCTCAAGGATCATGATTCATGATGATGATCTTGATCTTGATCTCCATATATACATATATATAACCAAATTGACAGCAAATCCTATTCCGATTCAACGCAGATATATTTTAACCACTACTCCTGTTTGAAATTAATTAAATCCTGCAACTTATAGGAATTCATACTTTGTTAGTATAGTTAAAAAAAAAAAGGCTCAGTCAAGCATCGGCTATTAAAATTAATTTTTCCTTTTTCTCACCACACACACACACATATATATCCAATTCGAAGTATATATATATTTTTTTTGTTTCAAAACTTTTTGAATCGAATAATCTTGTTCTTTAAGTTGCAAGAACCAAACAAGCCCAAAAAAAATGATTTTCAGAAGTAATGATGGAGAATGGATCCACCATGCCATCCAACAATTTGGATGCAGCGTAACGACCGGTCTAGTCTAGGATGGCCTATGGGATAATGGGGTCATGGAGATAAAAGTTGTTGGGATTATATTCTTTTATTCTATTTCTAAGCAAGGGCTAATATTGTTCACGATGGTACTCCATGATTCTTTCAAGTTTCATCATTAACGACGGTGAGCAAAGGCCTACGATTATTAGTCTGATATTATGCAGGCATTTCTTGAGGAAGGGCACATGGTCCCCATAAGAACATGGAATCATTGCTTGGAATGCAGAGGATATTCCCAGACGAGTCCATGAAAGAGAAAAATGAGGCTTGACAAAATTAAGAATCAAGACGCCTTTTTTTTTGTTTCCATTCATTACAAAAATTACCCACTTTCAGATCAACCCCAAGAGACTAGCTGAGCCTCGAGTGCATACAGAAGAGAGGTTCAATTACAAATTAAGGCACAGAATTAATGGGGGGTTGTCTTTTACAAGTTAATATATTTCTATCTTCTTTTTTATTTGTAGGAGGAAGTTTCCATCGAAGCCCTGAGCGATGTCGTAGAGAAACGTAGCTTTCTTGCTTCTTCTATTCAACGTGTTAGCTGTACAAAATCAAGCAACTCTTACTCTACTACTACGTCGTCTTCAACAGAAGAACCTTACGTGGCACAACCAATTCCGTAAGGCACTTTCATGGCTTCATACTAAACGAACCCACTCATATTTACCTTGCAATGGCATATCTTGAACAATATCATAGTTGTACCTGCAGAAAGAGGGAAAGTTGTTAGTTAGTTAGGGGTTCGATGCCTTCGCTACTGCTACTACTGTGCGCACTTGGTGATCACACTCCTTAGCCTGCGCACCACAAATTTTAACACTCACTTCTCTGCAAACCGCTTTTGCTCGTACTTTTCCGCCATTGCGAAGAACTCTTCGATCTCCTCCTTTGGCGCCATCTTTGTCCCCGGAAACTTTCGATGCTCACCCGCAGCCGTTGAAGACTTTAATGGAGACACCATCATTTCTTCCGAGTCTCCGCAAAACTCGTTCAACGAGCACCTGCCTTTGCTACACACACACGCCATATAATTTTAAAGAGGAAAAATTATGAGGCCATTCCTCTTCAGAAAAATTGCGCTTACACACTGGAAGTGAAGAAACAGCGAGATTTCAAACCTTACTAATTTGAGGTTGCTACGAGTTGAGTCTGCTGTTTCTAAAACGCTGGTCTGCAGGATCGAATTTAATGTATTGAGTAATATTAGAAATATGCTTATTAACTGGTCAGTAACGACACTTCGAATAGGAAAGAAACATAAACTTGTAATGACATGAGGAAACTGCTTCGCCGCCAAGAAAAGTACAGGACAAAAGAAAGAGGAAATATCAATAGTTCAACCAGATAACTACGTATCTTACATTACATTCGCAGTTTCGCGCTGTAGAGGATTTAACGGGGGAAATCAACGCAACGGAAAGAAACAAATATTTATGCTATGGCAAGAATTCAAGTTCGCAGAAATCATACAGAAATTTTAAAAGACCTCTCATACAGAAGACTATATGCAAGACCAAGCTGTAACATAAACAGAGATTCGAAACTTCACCTCCAGATCCAACGCCGTAGTTGTGCTGTTTTCGACAGTATTGACGGTTTCAGCAATAGCACTGGATACCGAGGAACAGGACAGCGGTAACAGACCAGAAAAACGTTCTTCAGAAACCACCGTTGCAGTGGAATTCCCAGAGGTTGTCGGAGAGGCTGCCGTATTCGGTGAATGTGAGCGCCGGTGCTTCACACCGGATGAAGGCAACTGCGGATGGCAAGAACCAAAGTCAGTTTTCGTTTTCTTGGACACGGAAGCTTCAATAGAATCTTCCATGGCCGCAAGTGATGAAGCATTGCGTTTGAGGTCACTCATTCTTTCTCTGGTTCTAGGAGGTGCGAAGCTTGAGAGGGGAAAATGGAGGTGGAAGGGAGCTAATAAAGGGAGTAATAGTGGAAAGAACTTATATATTTTATTGATAAAGATGGACGGTTGAGATTGCTGCTGCCTCTGTCAAACAATAGGAGCAGCGGGACATGAGCGAAACGTCGTCGTTAAACTGCCTACTGAAAATGTATTCCGGGTTTCTCAAAACGCATAATTGGTGTCTGCCGTTTGCAGCCGCCCCATGTGGTTTTTTCCCCCAAAAGGAAAGAAAGGTTTCTAAAATTGTGGTTTATATATTTAACTTATAAATAATTTTATGGTTTAATCACACAAACTATATATTCCTTTAGAAGTGTTTATTTTTAAGGACACAAAGGCCATGCATGGAAGCATTCCCTTCAGTTCTGTAAAATTCTTTAACTGGGAAGCTTTAATATCATGAGAAGACTTGGTACCTAATTTTATATGCTCTTAAATGGTGACATCAATGGAATAATCTTCTATTGAGATGAAATTTAATAAGTGAATAAAATCCCATCAATCAGATGATTAGATGTATGTAACTTGTAATAAAAAAAATTAGAGGGAGGAAGTTTTGTTTATTAAGTAGCTTCCTTGATTGTGAGTGAAGTATATATGAGGCTTAAATTTTTGCAAAATAAAAAAAACAAGATTTTTAGTTCACCAAAGTACTTGGGAAGCTCCAAAAATGGTATAAAAGTATTTTTCATATAAGTTAAGATAACACATATTTCATATATTTACTTAAATTTCGTAAAATTATTTAAAATAAGTTAATCTAAAGACATGACCATAACAGAAGAACGAGACATGAGTATTTAATGGGCAAATTAAATCAAATGATGCCATGAGGTTCCATATATATATATATATCGCTGTAAAGGAAAAAAAATTAATGGGCAAATTGAATTTTGATAATCTACTTCTCATGGCGATTTGAGAATCTTGCCCATTAATGATTTTAAGGCTAATTTTGTAGGGTGATGATTTGTTCATTAATTATTATCATCACATGGCAACAACATATAACATTCTTAATTTCATGCTTTATAAAGCACAGATTTGATTTAATTGTTGATGAAATACTTTCGAAAGAATTTTAATTTCCTTCTGTTTATAACATCTCAAAATACTAAGATGGGTTCGCAGTAATTCTTTCTCTTTCAATGAAAGCTTTTAATTTTCGAGATATTATGTTTTTCATTTATCATAAATATAATTATTATATCTAATAATGCTCTATTTGTCTTATCACAAATTAAATAAATATGATCTCTATATTCACGTGCAATTTATTGATTCTTTATTCTGCCCCTTAAAAATAACCTTTTTTAAAAATCCCAAAGTTTTTATTATTAATATTACTGATTATTGCAAATTACTAGTAAATAAAAAATTATTATCTTAAATACTAGCATTAGAGGATGAGAATGCACATACGTTTCAATTAAGTTACAGTCTAGAGATGATAAGATTGGAAAGAACATAACTCCGTCTTAATTAAGTTAGGTTAGAGATAAAATAATAATAATAATAATAATAAAATTTTTAATTCCTCAAATTCATCATCATTTTAATTTAATCCTTGATGTTTTAAGCTATAGGTTTTGACCTTCAATTTTATTTCATTTAAAAAATTAATTTATATAATTTAATAAAAAATAGATCATTTTAATCTTTAAATGAACACTGTGTGTTAGTTTAATTGGACGTGGCCAACCCACTAATATGTACTTAGTTTAGTCCACTAATTTACGTTGGTTTGCCCTCTCTGATCTTTTAATTACCTCTAATTTTTAAAATAAAAGTTGGATAACTGACGGTTAATATTAAAAAAATTAATTAAAGTTGGTTATTTAAAATATATTTATAGTTTTTGCATGAACATTTGTTATTTTTGGGTTCAATCACGTGGGTTCACGAGTTAGTTTGACTTATTACAGATTCTAGGTGGAAAATTGATGACGGGTCACTTCGCACTAAAAAAAAAGAGAGAAATTTATCATCACGTGTAAAGTAATTCAATTAATAAAAAAAATATTTTAAAAATTGATAAAATCATCATGAGGTTTCAACTATAAATGGTCTGACTATTATTGAAGGCTGGTGATATTATTAATGACAACTGGATTAGCTACTGTTGAGACCTGGTGATAATTTTACCAATCTTTGAGATATTTTGTTCATAAATTCCCTGGTGATAATTCTACCAATCTTTGAGATATTTTGTTCATAAATTCCCCTATTTGGGACTTATGTTAAATTTTTCTAAAATGATACTACTAAAAATGAATAAATAAATGGAAAAAAGAACTTCCAAGTTTTAAATAAAATGACACAATTCAACTTTTAAATATAAAAATTTAATCTGTAACCATAAATTATAATTTTGACTTATAAATGTATATATTTTTTGCCAACAAAGAAAACGATGAATTGAAATCAACCAAACTTACAAAGTCTCAAAAAATATAGAAAACAAGCAACCAACATATAGACAATAAACTAAACACAAGCAAATAAACTAAGAAGAAACCAACATATAACAATACATCAATACAGCAAGACAAGTCTCTAACAACAATAAGCCAATATGTCTTTGACTGCGACGGCGCTTGAGAATCCCGATAGAAGGGGAAAGAATAGTCTAAAGAAGCTTTGACGAACTACCCGGCTGTCAAATATGCTTTTAAAGGAATCCATATATAGACATTGTTCCTTATTAGATTCCTTAAGAGAAGTAACTCAAGGAGAACAGTAAACATCATAATAATTAGAACACAATCATACTGATCATTCATGATAGAATCACCACTCTAGCCTAACGAAGAACAATGTTTCTATACACACTGGACAGGCACATGTTTTGCCAAACTACGACAGTGTAACCATTCACACTGTAAAGGCACATGTCACGTCCTAGATGAATATCATGTACAAATTCATTGAACAGACTCAAGATAATGATTCTAACTTGACCGTCAACATTGCCTTTGAAATATGCACCACCAAAACACCAGCCATCAACCTTAAGAAAAATGCATCCAACCCACCCAAAATATTCGCAGAAAGAGATTCAACAACCTTTAAATTAGCACTTTGAACTTCCGTACCTTCTCTTTTATTCATAAGAACATTCCACACCAAAGCCACCATACCAGTGACAACAAAGGTTACCTTAGCTAGTTTAACGAATACACTGATCAGACTAACCTTACACTTATTCTCATTATAATAGCAAATAATCCTTGCTACATCTGGTTTCAATACTCCCATATAATTAGTTAAACTTAAAAAAGTGCATCCACCAACCAATTTAACCCCACCACTCTTTTGAATACTTGAAACTAAATCAACTCTGTAAGAAAATTTTTTGAGTATTGAAAGAGCTGCTCACCACCGGATCCCAAGCATTCAATGTTTTCTTCTTTGACCTCCTCTGCTCTGCCTCCTTACGACGTAATCTCCCAACCAAAGCCTGAGCCTGTGCAGCTTTGATTCCATCACAATCCCCTGATTCAAAGTTGTCATCATCAACTTCAAGCTCCACTGGAGCTACAGTCAGGGGCATTGAGGCAGAGGTAACATCAACGGTTTGCAGTGTTATTGCAGCCAAGTTGCTTGGCCCCAAACAGTGGTGGAGCCACTCTATCTTGAGTGTGGGCAATTGCCCCCACTCAATTTTTGGGTGTATGTGTAAATACTTGGTAGATTTTTATTTTGCACCCACTGATTTTTAAGATTTGAACCCACTCAAATTATTTATACTTGTAAGCTTGTTGTCATTTGTTTGAAAATAAAAAATTGCCCCCACT
>JANTPZ010099807.1:0-18757 GCA_025593235.1 Vachellia pachyceras
GTCCCCCTTTTCTTTACAGGTCATTCTATAGCAGATTGTGTCATACTATATTCTTGGAAGCTTTATTAGTAAGATCATGCCTTGAAATTTTGTGAAACTTGAATCTTAATATGCTAGGGAGTGATGAATCTCTGTGAGAATTTTTATTGACATACTGAGGATTGCTTTAACATGTGTTTCTCTCTTTATCTCATGCTCATATATATATTTGAATTTTGAAATTACTCCTCTTTTTATTTGGAAGGGGGCATCCACCATCAAGAGTCGAAATTGAAGGCCTTGAGAAACAGCGCCGTGAGATTCCTCTAAAAATTTATGTGGTTGAGGATGGACAACTCAGTTTCTTTTTGTTTGACATGGTGGAGCTTTCTGTTCTACCAACCTAAACATTAAAAAGTCTTCCACCAAGCCAATGCTTCTTCTGGTAACCAAAGGGGTGATCTCAAGTCAAGTGCAGTGCACTCGGTTGCTGACCTTGAGGCTTATATTGCTGATTCATGCAAGATGATGGGCTTTTCAAAAGGAAAGAAAAAGAGCAGGTAAGTGAATTAACTTCATTATTCCATTTCTTGGCTGTAGAAAATTGAAAATGATTGTTCTATTCACGTGGTCAAACAACACTCCCTATGAAGTTTCTTGCCTGTTGGAGTTTTCTTTTTTCAATTGATTATAAGCTACAGATATCTTTTTTGTATAATTACTTATGACCATTAATTGATTGGTTGGATGACATGCAGCAAATGGTTCCTGTAGAAGATTGGTCAAGGTATTGCCTTAACCCTAAAACCTAAACCTATTATTTATTTGCAAGGCTGTCTCATGAGTTCTGATTCCATTCCTTCAATTCATTTTCCAAGTCTCAACAACCTGTTGATGTCGTATGATGATAAATCAGCTTATGCATTGTGTGCATTTTCCTTTGCTGTTGGACCTGGTTGCGAACCTGTGACTTTTATTGGGAAAACTATGGTATTTCCTTAAATTTTCCTATGATGTGTGCCAGAAATCAATATGTTTGTATATTCTTTACATCTACTAAAAGGAGCTAAAGTGAATGATGGACTAACTCATAATTCTGTTGGAATGCTAGGGGAAGATTGTTCCTGCAAGGGGACCAAATGATTTTGGATGGGATCCTATTTTTCAACCTGATGGCTATGAGCAAATGTAATTCTAACCTTTGATATTATAAATCATGCTCTAGCATTTCATAATTATCAATGGAATCTAATTGGCTTTGTTTGTTTTATGCATAGCTATGTAGAGATGCCAAAGGAAGAAAAGAACAAGATTTCTCACCGTTTTAAAGCTCTTGATAAGATGGATTTACTTTTCAGGTTGATAATGTCTAAGAGTTTTTTGTTGTTGATATGGAGAGGAATCTATGGGCAGAACATTTTATGAGCGTCGCTGTTTCCATTGTTTAATAGCCTTCTACTGATGAAAGGATAAATGCGTCTTTGTTGACATTTTGAAGGTACTTAGAAACTGTGTTTGGATGAATGGAAATCAATGAAATGAAAGGGGAAATGATTAATTGGCTTTTATATTTTATTTGAAAATTTCTTAGAATGTGATAACTTTTTTAAATACCATAAAGTGAAATCTTCTTGTGTATCGAGTAGGGAAGTACACTTTAAGAACGGAGCCAAATACTTGGGATCCATTCCTAATTCTTTAAAAAAAATTAATTTAAAAAATGCTAGTTTACTATATACAATATTGGTTGTTTTGGTCTACAGGTGCAGCAATAAGTGCATTTGTTTGAAGTTGCTTTACTTGAACGATCGACCTACAATGTCAAAAATTACTGGTTTTATTCACACAACCATCGCCTTGATGGGAGAGACTCTCAAGAGTGGGACCCGCCCAAAACTATACATAATACATTAAAAAATAGTATAAAATATTTTATTTTTTCATATCAACTTTCTATAATACTGTATTTAAAATTATAACAAAACATTAATATTTATAATTTTTTAAAAAACATGAAAAAAGTTATTATTAAAAATTTATTGATCAGAGTGGGACGAGAATCATATAATTATGCAATTTTATAAAAAATAAGGGGAAAAGAAAAAAGGAAATTTATTTTTTTGCTCATTGGTTGGCGGGCTGGCCCGCCTAGATCGCAACCTGTGGGTTGACCTACATTCCCAACCCTACTGAAATAACCATATCCATAATCCTCAGAATAAAACCTCCTTTTAAATCAATTAAGAATCTAAATTTAATAATCAGCTATCTCAATCGAGAGGTTGACACAAGTTCTATAAAATGTTGACACAATACTATGCCTCTAACACTTTTCCTTCTTGTCTGTCAGTACTGGGGCCCTATCCTGGAAATGTTGAAATCATGGGATGAGACATAAAGTTCCAGTAATTAACAGATAATTTATCAAATATTTAAGCAATGTTATAAAAGGTGAAGCAAGGATAAATTCATTTAAAAGTATATTGATGATATTTATAAATTAAAAGAGTATTTGTTCGTTAAGTACATACCAAACATAATAATATACTCTAAATAGAGAAATTGGTAGAATAACAAAGTTTCAATTGAATAAATTAGTAACCAAATATATACCAACATAGTACACACAATTTATATAAATGTTAATTATTTAATTTATCAAATAAATCAAATATAAAAACAAACACATATATTAATATTATTTATATAATATTATTGTCATTTCGAATTTACATATATATAATTCGAAAAAACTTAGAATATTAAAACTCGTGTTGAGTTGTTCTTGCGTACGACCCTGTAGGCCCACACGAAGTTGATAGTGGGTTAAACTGAGTGTTAGCCCACAAGTCATAAGCGGCATTTAGCAATACATTACGACTATCCAAATCATATGGGAATAGTTAATACGACACAATCTTTCATGCAACTAATCACATCCCTTTTGTCACACGATATCTCGATCAAGGGTGAGGCATAGATGACGTCATCCTCCTATTCTTGACCATTACTTTCTCGATACCTAAGTAGTCCAATCTTAGAAACAAAAACTCCTTTTCGTTACAGTATGGCTGCACATTTCTCAGACTGACTCATCCAGGGATCTGGTAATATCTCTCAACTAATGTGAGGGATAAATCCCATTTCGACCACTCACATTTCTCCACATAAAAGACCCATAAGCCCAATTATAGTATTTATCATCATCCAGTCAAAAGTGATTAATCTTCATAATTTAGGACAATCTCCATAATTTTCTCATGGATACAATTATCATAATAAATATACAAAAACTATAATAATTAAATGGAAAAAATATATCAAAGTAAATAATGTCTGAGGTACAATTATTGACTCATATGTCACAATTTTCAACAACATATAGATCGGAACAAAAGGGGAACAAAAGAGAAAATAAAGAATAAAATATATAGGTATATATATAAATGTATACTAAAACAAAACCTACCTCTTAGAATTTATGTATGCAGGAATATAAATGTGGCCTAAGAACCCTGTATCGAATACGTGTGTATTGATGAAAACACCAACACAGATAATTATCGGCAACTTAAATCATTTTGGTAAGGGGCAATTAGGGGTTTCTAATATGAGGGTTCCAAGTGCAAAATAGACCCGGTTATCTATATACAGATCACACCCCTTGCCTTATTTACGGTATAGAAAGAGAAAGATTATTTTCGATCCTATGTACAGGTGAATTCATTAAATTTTTTATATGAATGTAAAATTTTATCCATAATTTATTATTATGTTCACTTTATTCTCAATGAATATAATGTACATTAAATAAGGATATAGTTAAAAAACTATTAATTTATAATGTATGATTAATAAAATTTAAAATTTTTATTACTCTGTGAAACATACTGAATAAATTATAAACAGAATGAGTGTGATGCGTTTTCCTCTAAATACAAAAATATCACTAAAACTAACAACATGAATGCAATAATATGGGGGTTGTATATAAAGGAAAATTTAAATTAAAAGAAACTAACAACAATATCACTAAACTATAGATTTGTATAGAAAGGGTAGACTAGTCTCATTAATAAATTAGCATTAGTTACTCTTTAGATAATTTAACTATAATTTTTTTTAAAAAAATCCTTCTAAATGTCAACTATAATTTGGAGTAGATATATAACCCCAACTCGTTCTCTTGCAATACTCTATTCCAACCCTTTTTATAAGATTTTTAAATATTAAATATGTTTTTGCTAATCTAATTTCATATATTCTCTGTCACTCGTTGTCCTGTATTCACTTTTTCCTTGCAAATTCTCCCTCACCTACCCTCTCATGAAAAGGGGTATGTTTAAATTTTTCTACATTTATAATTCTTAACTGATTCTTTAAACCACATGATTCAATTATGTAAACCACATGATTCAATTATTATTCATAATAAATTTTAAGATGATTTTTGTCTTGACTTACACGCCCGTTGAGAAAAAGGAGTTCCCAAACAAGCACTATAATGGTAACATAAAGTAGAGCGACATAAAGCTCTTAACAATAAAGTGTGGGACCACACATATATGTGCTTGTTTGGAAACTTCGTTCTCCAACGGTGTACGTAAGTTGAGATAAAATCATTTTAAAATTCGTAAAAACCATTTTAAAATCTGCAAAATCATTTAAAAATTCGTAAACTTCTTTCTCAAAATGGAATTCCGTCACACTGTTTGAAAAAAGAAAATAGAAACCATCTAGGTGTTGAACGGAAAGAAAATAGAAACCAAACTACACACACTAAGCTGAGTTCCCTTTCCTACCACACACCGAATCAACGCGAGATCTACAGTGACTTTATTAACCTATTTTGAAAAAAGAAAAATATTACTCCTATTAAAATTTGTGAAAGGGGTCGTGATTTCATTCTCTTATTCCCAGCCTAGATTAGCAAAATCTGTGATGCGCTGGAAAAATTTATTTTTCCTTCCAAGATTTTCAGAAATTGTGGGACCTACAAATCTTTCAATTAAATCAGCCGGCTTGACTTTAGCCAAGTAAGCTTCAACCACTCAAATACAAGGTATTCAATTCAAGTTTTTTTCCCAAGTGAAAGTGAGTCTAGATTAACATAAATGTACAAATGTCTTGTAACAATCTAAGTAGACAATTTTGGGTGTGGTTGCAGTGGCAAGCATGGACATCATCTGTTACCCATATATATATATATGTATCTCTCCAATGCATGTATCACTCCAAAACCTGATGTAATTTTCCATAAGCCCATTCCAATTTTGGTGTTGGACCAAAACAAGGATTCTGTTTGGATAATCTATTGGAAGGATGGACACAGATTTCGAAGTAAATTTATGAGAGGAGTTTTGTCTCGGTAAGCGCATGAATGACTTTTGGTTGCCCAAACAGGTTAACCAAACAGAGCAAAGATATAGTTTTTATCATGAATCCTACAAAAGAAGGTTACATCAGTATCGGTTATTTTATGCATTTGTAACTGTTATAACGGCTACAAGATAATATAGTAGCAGTTTTATGAACCATTGTAAAAACACCATGATCAAAAGGTTTAGCAGCGGTTCTACATAATTGATGAGCACAAAATTAATCCAGTTACTACACTTATAACGTTTGTGATTAATCGCTGCAAATACAACGAATGCGGAAAACACAAGCAGACACTTGTAACGGATACGAAACCGCTACAAAAATAAAGAGAAATTGATTCTTTTGATGTGACGTGTGTAACTACTACACAAAAGAAGGTTGAATTTAATTAATACAACACTTTAATTTAATAATATTCAATTTTGAGTTTTACGGTTGATCTTCAGATTTTCTTTTAACTACTACTATAAGGATATTTTGATCTTTTATCAATTATAGTAGGGATCTGTTAAAATTGAAGGTCTAAGTCTGAATTTTGATATTTTCACTAGATTTAAGAATTCTACCTGAATGATCTCACAATGAAAACATAATTTTTGTAACTAATCTTCTCCCAATTATATGCTCATTCCATTTTATTAAAAAGATAATATTCAGTTCAAAATCTTGAAATACCAAAACGTCATGCAATCACACGAGGCACTATATTATCCAGACCCAAGTGCCCATGGGACCCATTCATGCCACGTGTTGTAGATCTGTGTCTCGTCCTTGCGTATAATACCCGACAACGTTCTTCGCTGCGTTACCTGTAATTTTCATTGCCGCTTTCCTACTGTGTGACTTTGAAACGCCGATAACAATACACGCGCCATGCGTCCATGAGATTGGAGTGCTAACGCCGTCTGGTATAACGGACGCTAAGCTCTGGGGACCCCATCGGTACCTCCCATTGATAATAATCCTTTTTTACCATAAGTAGATAATTAAATACAGAAGTGACGGCATGTCTTCGTAGGAAATGTGTTCTTTTTTTTATTTTTTACCTTTTAAATTTTTTTAAAAAAGTTTAGTATTTTAATTTTTTGAAAATAATTTTAAAAAAAAGTTAACCGGGTTGATCTACCAAACCGACCAGATCAACCGGTCATAGGTCGATTCGTTGGTTTCTAATCTGAACTGACTACTCCTACTTGGTTCCATTACATGGGATTTTACTTATGGTATGTTTGGTATGATAGAATTGGAAATGGAATTCAATTCCTATGTTTAGTATGGTGGAATTGGGGGGTGGAATTGGAAATGGAAATAGAATTCAAAATGGGTATAAACGAAATCCATGATGTAACCTATGAAATTGTGTTCAATTCCATGGAATTGATTTTTTGACCCCTCATTTTTTTCTATATTTATATCTATTTACATCTCTATTTCCATCTCTATTTCTATTTCCAACTTCATCTCCATTTCCACCAAAATTAATTCAAGCGTAATGCACAGTCATTAGTTTCTCGTGGGGTCGGCGCACATCCACTTGCCGCGGTACGGTAAGTCGGCACAGTAAGGCTAATGGCAAGCACAGAAACTTCTGGACAAGCATGATCTTCGTCAAAACATTCAAATTTTTATCACAAAAAAATCCAAATTTTGGCCTCCATTTTTTTATACAAATTTCTCTTCTTCTTTTATAACACAATGAAATCAACCAACTTCTTTGGCTTGCATTTATTCTAATCAAACATGCATATAATGGCAACGAAATATAAGACAACATAAAATTTAGTAAAATATTAATGAGTTATTCTTAAAAATAATGGCAACCCAATATTCATGCTACCAATGGCATTGATGAAACTAACGCCGTCAAAAGAGAGTCAAGTACATGCATGCACCGGGCCTCCTATATATGGAAAGGGTCTGTGTGTTTCGCACTTTGATATATATATATATATGTATTACAAAGCTCTCAGTTGTTTCGGCTCACCGGCGTGAAAAAGCTCCGAAGCGATCGTCCTCTGGCTGGTAGTGCTTCCCCTGCAGGTAAATGTCACGGGTTCGGAGCAGAAATTTCTTCTGTTATGTGAGCTCACTTGTTTCTTCCATTCTTGATCGTATATTTGGGAATTCTTGTTTCTGCTCTGTTTTGACATAGGACATCAACCGCCACCGTCTCGGCCTCTCCTTGGCCGTGGCTCTGGTTTCTGCTTTGTTTTTACATAGGACATCAACAGCCACCGTCTCGGCCTCTCCGTGGCCGTGGCTCTGGTTTCTGCTGTGTTTTGAGTGACATAGGACATCAACCACCACCGTCTCGGCCTCTCCGTGGACGTGGCTCTGGTTTCTGCTCTGTTTTGACATAGGACATCAACCGCCACTGTCTCGGCCTCTCCTTGGCCGTGGCTCTGGTTTCTGCTCTGTCATTCAATTCAATCTTCACCTCCGATCGGATGACAGAGAGATGGGGTGAGGGTTGGTGACGACATATCAGGGAATGGCTGGTCAATGAATGAGTCGGCAGAATCATCATTCTGCAAAATCCTCATTCCCCTTTTTCTTCTTCTTTTTCAATATTGATAAGTTCCTTCTTCTTCACTATCAATACAACTTCTTCAGTCCGTCTCCTTCTTCCTTCTGCGACTTCCCTTCTCCTCTTCCAATTGCTTCTTCATATATGATCTGTTGTAGGTTTTATTGTTGCATAATATATATATATCAGGCAGTGGTTGTTTGTCTGATTTTGAATGGGCTTATGTGATACAGAAGCCAAGCAAGCAGAGTTGCTGAGGAATGTGCAATTCCTCCGGCGATCTGTATTCGTCAGGAGTGCATGTTTAGTTTTGAATAGCAGAAACCGAATCATTGAGATGTGATTCTCATTTATTTGACATGCTTCTTTTAATTATTGTCCTGCTTCCAAGCAACACGCGCGCGCGCGCGCGTTGTGTTAAATACTGATATTATTTCATGGTATTTGCAGCTGGGATGAGTTCTCGACGTTCAAACTGTCTTACAGATAATACGGGTCATCATGTTGACGGCGACGGCGATAACACCAAGAAAAACTCTGGTTTGGGTGACTGGATATTTATGGCCTTTATTTTTTTTAGATAAAAAAGGGACTGCTGTTTTCTCCAATAGAACCCCGTTCTTACGATGAACGCACACGCGCTATATGGCATTTGGTTCTCATTTATTTTACATGGTTCTTTTACTACCGTTCTGCTTCGAAGCCCCCCCCCCAAACACACACACACACGTGTGTTGTGTTAAATACTGATGATATTCTTTCATTTCTAATCAAGTGGTTGAATTGGTATTTGCAGGGATGACCGGTTCTCGAGATATAAACCGTCTTCCAAGAGAATCGGGTTATGCTGACGGCGGCGGCAGAGCAGAGGGGTCAAACCCGCCAAGGGGAAGCACCGGCAGGGCTGCAAAGGCTGGGGTCCAGGAGGCGGGCTACGACGTTTCATATCGCAAAGGTGGGTAGAGTGGGACTTGGGAGTGAAGGAAGGAAGACAGCTGGGCAGGGGGGCACCGGATTGGAGTTTCATAGATAGGATGAAATAATATGACAGGTGTTTGGCAATTTACATTAATTGTGGTTCTTACTGAATTATGTTGTGGGTTTGTTTAAGAGGGTGCGGTAAAGAGTGGAGTTTAACCGTTTAATATAAGGTCGAAAGGATGGTTTTGAGCTGTGGCTCTTCCTTTCAATCATACTGTAACAGTGTACGTAACTTCTCTTTTTAACTTTCTACCCTTGCATTCAGTTCTCAACAATTGAAATTCTAATGAATAATACATTATAAGCCTCCCACTTCAATATTATAAGCCTCCCACTTCAATCTCTTAATAGGCAGAATTAGGTGCCTAACTTTTATTATATTATATGCTTTGGTACACTCTCATTCAATGAATGGCTAATGTAAAAAAAAAAATTCAATTTTCTAGATGGATCTAACAGAAGTGTTAGTCCTTAATCTCTTAGTGATGTGCTGCTGATTAAGAGGCGAAAATGACTTTTCCTTTTGACGCTTTTCCTGGGCAAGGTTTCTACGGATGGAATTGGCGAGCACGTTATTAAAGAGTGTAGTAAATTGTGCGTAAAGCAGTATTATTTTTATGGCAAAAAAAGGTTAAAAGTATTATATTTTTTTTGAACAAGGGAACAAATATCGTGAAACAAACAGCCAATAGGATCAAGGCTCGCACGTGAGTTTGCCTAAAGTAATTAATAAATAAATACATATTATAAATTGCTAAAACTTCATCTCTATATCGTTCAAAACTCAAATGAAAAACTATACGTAATGATTTTTTGTTATCATTTAATTACCTCTGGAATACTGATATATCCTTGAATCAAATTATAAGATTTTAAATCATTTTTTCATTTCATTTTCATTTAATTTCACAATGATAGTCTTATAATTATATCGAATCTCAACCGTTTAAATTTAAATTTAAAGGTACCCAATGCAGCAGGAGCCAATCCAAATGATCTAATTATTTCTTCTCTTATTATTATTTGAATTAAGCAGCTGCTGCTACCATTTAAAATTAAATTTGCTTATTTTAATTTTTGTTCATCAGCCGTTGTAAATATTTACATACTACTATCAGCCACAAATGGAGACCCGCCAGAATTTTTTGTTTTTCATTTTCTTGACGTTTTTACGACCAGTCATTCATTTTTGAAAATGCAGTTATTCTCGAAGTTGAGTCGTGAACGAGACGTCCCTTCAGTCCACCAGCTGAGATATCATTTTTGTAAAACAAGTAAATACTTTATTATGGCCGCTTTCTTTTCCTGATTTACACGTGTCCCTCACATGTCCCTCCACCTGGGATGTCTGCCTTGTTGTTGCTGTGGGATCGGTGGGAGGCAGCCGCCAGACAAGAAGTTGGAAGAGGATAAAAAGGATGGATATTACTGGTCCCACTTTGGCTTACGTAGTGTGTGTCATTGCTGTCAGAAATGATTTGCATAAATAATTTATTAGTTCGCATGCCTCGCACATCAACCGCTTATACCCTGTTTGGTATACGGAAATGATTTTGTTTGAAGTGGAAATGGAAGTGGAAGTGGAACTGAAAGTGGAAGTGAAAATGGATTTTAAAACTTGTTTGGTAGGATGGAAGTAGTGAGATATAATTTATAGTTAAAATATGTAAAACTACTAAAATGCCCCTAACAAAAAAAAAGCCCCTGGCCCCTCCAGAAACATCGATCACTCTCGCCTTCCTCACCCCCTGATCTCTATTCTCCTTCACGCAACACTCAGCCATGAAGAAGCTTAGCAGATGTGGAGATCGAGAGGCGAGAGAGCTGCAGATCGAGAGCCAGAGATCGAAGACCTTTTAGTAGATCGAAGAGCTTGGCTTCGTTCTCTGTTCATCGGCGCTGCAGAATTCGATGTCGGAGATCGAAAGCTGTCGGAGAAGAAGAAGGCGGTGAGCAGATCGAAAGCTGTCACTGCAGAACAAGACTCCGTTTTCGCCGGTGAGTTCTCCGTCTGTGCTTATGATTGTCTGTGCTAATTTGTTTTCGCCGGTGAGTTCTCCGTTTGTGCATCCTTCATTCTTCTCTGGTGTGGCTTCCATTTGTTTGTCGCCGGAGATCGTGTTTTCACGAACAGATGCACCGCACGGAAGCCGTCGCCACAAATGGGGTAGGAAATGGGGTTGGAAGCTGTCGCCGGTGAGTTCACCGGAAATGGGGTTGAAGCTGTCGCCACCTCCCTTGAAGCACGTCGCCACAGCCGTCGCCCATTGAAGTCGTCGCCATCTCTGCTCACTGCAAGTCTGCTGAGGGCAAAGATGGTAGAAGTGGGTTGGAACTCGGTTCCATCGCTGGGAGGTTGGAACCGAGTTCCAACATTTTGGATGGAACTGGGTTCCACCGGGAACCAGTTCCAGCGTACCAAACCATGGAAGTGTAAGATTTGGCTTCCACTTCCACTTCTCATCTCCCACTTCCAACGTACCAAACGGAGCATTACGTCTTGAGATGGGCGATGTCGTCATCGATGCTTTTGACTGTTTATGAACATGGTAGATGAGTACTTTTATGTAAGTTGAAGTAAATATATAGAGGAGATTATCTTATTTAGTAGAAAAATACTATTAAATGTGCGTTTAACTTTTAAAAATGTTATTCCAAATAAATAAATGTAATGTGTCTTTTTGACCGCTTAATCTAATTAAAAAATGCATATAGTTTTTATGACACTACGGGAGCGTGCAGAAACACTAAACTATAGATTTGGATACAAAGGGTAGACTAGTCTCAATCTCAATTCTGGGGTAGTAGTAAGGTTTGGCAAATCCTTAAATATCAATTATAGAAAAATTAATAAATAAGCGTTAATTACTCTCCAAGTAATTTATATTATAACTTTTTAAGAAAAAATAAATCCTTCTAAATGTCAAATATACTGTGGAGTAGATACATAATAACCTCAACTCTTTCTCTTGCAACACTCCACTCCAACCCTTTTATAAGATTTTTAATATTAAATATGTTTTTACTAATTTACTTTTATGTATTCTCCACCATTCTTCATGTATTCACTTTCATCTCTTTTTCCTTACAATTTCTCCGTCGCCTACCCTCTTATGAAAAAGGGTATGTTTAAATTTCTTATACATTTATTATCCTTAACTAATTTTAACTGTTTTTTAAACCACATCATTCAATTATTTAAATGTTATAAGAAGAACAGAATATAATGGTAACATAGAAGTAGAACGATGCAAAGCTCATAATAATAAAGTTTGGGACAACACAGGTTTTGAACAAAAAGAAAAGGGAAACCACACACTTACGCCGAATCCAAGTGAAAATGAGTCTAGATTAACATTAATGCATCACTCCAAAACCTGATGAAACTTCCCATAAGCCCATTCCAATTTTGGTGTTGGGCCGAAACAAGATCTGGTTGTTATTATGAATGTACAAAAAGCTTTTGGAAAAAGCTACTTTCAAGTGTAATCATCAATGTTTAAATCACCAAACGTTCGGTAGAGTTGGCAAGGGTTACTATCAGCATTCTTCAGGGTGAGGGTTTGAATCCTGGGGAGTGACAGACGCGATAATTAACGCAACCTTAAAGAGGTTGTCCCATTGGTACCTCGCTACCACCGTAAGGTCTCCTTGCGGGAGTCCGGATTAGTCTGGGACGAGTAATGAACTCAGGATACCGGATGGTTTATATCGAAAAAAAATCAATGTTTAAATCTAATTTGGTCAGATAAACATGTCTACCAACAATAAATCTTAACAACCACTTTCCTATTCCATTCTTCTTCTCCATAGAAGGCTCTCACCTTTAAATTACTATCGCTATATATAAAAGGTAAACTCTATATTTTAATATCATCATTAAGTTTCAGTTGATTTTTTAGGAGATTAATTAATTTAAATAAATTACTTTAAATTATATATATTCTGAAATACTTATGTGTATAATTAAATTATTTACCAGTTTATAAATCAGAAAAATTAATTTAAAAATGTTAAATATATTATTTTATTTAGCTTTAAAAAAATCAATTCTAGCTTGTATTAGAGATAAGAGGCCCTATATTCAATTTTAATGTAAAATATCTCAACATCCAGTAACTATTATAAAATATTCATTCCAATCCCAAATATAAGTTTTTATTTGTAGTGTATATAAACGCAGGCTTATATTTAAAATCGGAGTAAGGGAGTATGTTAATTTTAAGAGGGTAGCTTATATTTTTCATTAAAATAGGGAAATATTATTATTTTTAAAAGAATGTGTCTAATTTTGCACCATTTAAAATTTAATTGCACTATATGCTCTTGGTGAAATAATTCATTGCTAAAATTACACATTAACATTATATATCAGTTTACAAGTTATATTAAATATGTTTGTTAATTCTCACATTTCTTCTGCTTAATTATTTTTGAAGAGGTATGAAGAAGGATAATTTAAAAAATAACCAGAATTAGAAATAAATCCTTCACACTAATAACAGGTAACTTTATTACAATTCCATAGAATTTAATGAAATTTATATCGAGCTGCCTTCTCCTCATTCCATTCTTCTTTTAGGATTTTTCTACTTCTTTTATTGTTTAGAAAACTCGTTTCCTTTTCTTGTTGTGCAGGACACCAATAAGACAATAATTTTAATATTTCTTCCATTTCTTTTTTCCTTCTCTTCATCATATTTCAAAGCGAGGATTAAAGTCACATTTATTGATTAAAGTGATAATTACTAGGCCACTGAATTTGGCAAGGGACTGAAATTATTATATTTTTATCTCTAATGAATCCCTATTTTATTATATATGTGTGAGGAATTTTATAATGTTTATCGCGCCAATTTGCACCAGCTCTTAATATTTTTGGGTTAGAATGAATCCTATTTACCAAACTTGCCCTAACTTCCTTCCATCGTTTTTTTTATACAAAAAAGTTTAGGTGGGTTTGGCACCGATCTCCCACCAAGGCCAGGGCCTGGCCCCAGGGCTCTTTGAGCACTTACAAGGGACTTACGAGATCGCCTACCAAAAGAGCCCTCACGACGGCAGAGGGAATCGAACCCACCTTCTTGTAGGAGTTGGATCCGTTCCTTACCATCTGTGCCAACTTCATTTGGCAACTTCCTTCCATCGTTAATTAGGTTTTCTATAGCCTAACGTTCCCTTAAGGCCCACACAGGCCTGGCATCTAGATCAATTATAAATATTTGGGCCAGAAAAGCGGCCCATATGTTCTTATCCTTTCCTACCTTGCTCCTTTCTTAATTTGGGCCGTTACTCTGTACCCAAAAATTCTGGAGAAAAGCCAATAAAGTTTAGTCTAATTGGCATGGAGTCAGCTCATAAAGCATAACCTAAAAGATCATAGGTTCAAATACCTCTATGAGGATCTTGTTGGTGGGCAATATGCAAACATATATGTAATAAGTAATAACTCTTTGAGCCAAAAGCATACCCTTGCACTTGTGAGATCTTGATCTAATCCATTTTATTTTTTTAATAAAAAATTTGGAAAATGTCAATAGGTCGTGAAGAAACACCAACCCCTGGAGCCATCTTTGAATGATCCAGTAGGAGTGTGTATTAACGAAAACAGAAACAAAATAAAAATGTGGCCTAAGAACCCTCCATCGAATATGTGTGTATTAATGAAAACAGAAACACAAATATAATTATTGGCAACTTAAATCATTCTAGTAAGAAACATCTCGATTTATGTGAAATCACTTCTATACCGTTTTTTCAAACGGGCACATGCGGCAATTCATTAGTTCACCTGCTAATCCCTGATTCTTACGCAATTCATGTTCTTTGTTCATTTTTTTTTTTAAAAAAAACAGATTATTGTAGGAGATGGATCATACATTTGTTATCAGTTTGAACAGTGGTTCTGACGTGACAGGCTTCCCTAAAACCGACGTAGAATACCCAACGTCATTAACGGAGATTTTTTTAAAAAACGTTAAATATATCTTGAACAGTATTTTTTATAAAACGAGATAATCTTCTTCACACATTTGTCTTATAAACGGTAAAATCACTTCTCCATCGCATTATCAAACGGGGCTAACTTGCTATCTACACGGTTGTAACCCTCCTCACTCCCATTTATTTTGCTGTTTTTCCATTCACAACATTAATTAATCAATGGCGGGGGACTTTGAATTTTGACAACAAATAAAGAGCATAGATATATGAGAAAATTACTGAGAAGTATCAAAGAAGAAACTTAGTTGGCAAAAAAAAAATCAAAGAAGAAACTTAATTAGCATCACATGCTGATGATAAATGAGAAGTATAAATCTGTTATCATTTATTATTTCATCAAATATTATAGGACCTTTTGTAATTAAATATTTTCTTTAAATCTTAAAGTAATTTTCCCTAAATATGTTTCAGTGTTATGAAATTCGGAAACATCTATAAATAAATATCTGAATATTCAACGTGGCTCCCTTTGACTGAGTAGAAGAATTTAAAATCTTGAACTTTCATTTAACTACGCTGTGAAAGTGATAAAGATTGACAATTAGTTATAATCTTAAAGAGCGCGCGCACATATATATTTATTTTATATTTTTATTTTTTGCTGGCTACTTAAGTATTAGGACACTGAACTATGACCACTCTTTTTTTACTGACAGAAAACTCTCCCGATGTCCCGGGTTCTTTCGGATCTAAACTAATCCGGAGTTGTCCGATGATGATATTTTCAAGGTTCGAACCCAAAATTTGATGGGTACGTGGCGCCATGGGCGGTACTTGGTCCGCACCGGGTGCAGCCGCACCCCCTGACTTCCAGAAAATTAGGTATATATTAGTACTATGTGATTTATTTTGCACCCACTCATTTACTAATTTTGAACCCACTGAATTTTTACTCAAATTATTCTCAAAAGATATTAAGAATAAGTCTCACTTATCTTCTCAAAAAATAGGTTGCACCCCCTGAGTCGGGATCCTAGGTCCGCCACTGCGCGGCGCCTTACCTTCCTCTTGTTAACCAGTTAAACCAACCCCTTGGACAACTATGACCACTCTTTATAAAATCATATGTGGTCATAGTTCAATTGCAAGTTTATTGGTCCACTCTTTAGGCCAAAACTATGACCAGTAAGCCGTATATAATATAAAATCAATTTATCAATAACACTCTACTATTTATCCATTTGAAAGAAATATTCACATTTGATAATTAATGATGTATTCAATAGAAGAATACTCATACTTTAAAAAATACACTTTATTTCAAACTATATAAAATGTTAATTTTTTTGGATACAATGATTTTTATGCGTAATGCATTTTGAAAAATATAAATGTTATGGGAAAATCGTATTTAAGTTGTAAGGAAGGGGAGAGATATTTAAAAAGTTCTAACAACAAATTAACTGCTATAAAATATTATATATTATGGATACATAAACCCTCACCTCTTGGCCTTTCATTTCATCATCTATAACTTCTACAATGAATAGTATTTAGGGGTCTTCATGCCAATAATTTAAGGGTTACAATTTGTACACTAATGGGGATTAAATTTGCCATTGATTCTATGTAATTCTTGCTTGGAGTTGATAGCCTATAAATAAGACTCTTTGTACTACACCTTTTGCACATCTAAGTGAAGAAAGTATTGCTTCATCTTTCTCTCTAATTCTCTCTTCATCTCTTATATTTCTTTAGTTTATAACACGTTATCAATATGAATTAACGAATGTATATTTTTCTTATCGTTATTTTAGTAATTTCTTGTTCTTGTTCTTCTTCTATTATATTTTATTTGATCTACATATCTATGATAATCTAAACCATTATATGGAATTGAAGATATTCTTTACCGATTGTTTCATACATCGGGTTCCACATTTAAGATTGGAGATTATTGTTACTTCATTTTAATATCCTTCACAATTCTTTATTTACATTTTTTTAGAGTATCTTATTCACAACATTTATATTCTATTATGTTGTTATTTATATTTTAGGGTAAAGGTGCAATTTTAACAATTAAGTTGTGCCGGAGGAGCGTTTGACACCATAAAGTGTTTGATGGTGCAAAAATATACATAGAGTTTTAAAATGGTGCAGATTTAATAAAATAAACGGATTTGATAAAACGTCCGTTAACCATGTACACGTGGCCAAAAGCACATATTTGTAGGCTCCACTTGATCCAGCTTGCATCCCACCCCATGGGCAACTCTCTCTCTCTCCTCTCACAGACGACCTGCGCAAAAATGACTAGGTCAGCAGTGACTGCTCTTGGATGAGTTCCGGAGCTCTCGGAGTCGGCCAAGGCCTGCGTTATGGCCAGCAGTGACTGGGCCATGGATAGCATGAATAAGGGCACCAACAGCTACGGCGTTACCACCGGCTTCGACGCTAATTCTCACCGGCGAACCAAATAAGGTGCTGCTCTGCAGAAAGAGCTTATCAGGTCACGTAAATATGTCCACCTCCTCAACGTCTATTTACCATCTTCCTTTATTTTTACATGTTAGCTAGCAAACCAAATTTGGTGGCAATCCGACAAAATCAGATCATTAAAGATTCACAACCAGTTGCTACATATATCTTGATTTCAGAAAACAGAGCAAGATTTGCAACTTCCTCCACGTCTTCTTCCCATATGCCAAATACATTCTTAATGCCTCACAGTAGGCCTGTTTCTTTTGAATTATAGTGACATAGAGAGTTGTGGAAAAATTCTTTGATGATTTCTATTTAACAAGTTACATGGGTATATATTCAAGAAGGTGGTGCAACCTTCCGAGCTAAGGAAGTAAATATACAAAAAAGATTTACAATGCATGAGAAGGAATACATTGGATATAGCAATATCTCCTACAATGTATTGTAACGTATGTCATTCACTCTCTTGCTATCTTGTTTGTTATCATGATCAACAAATATTGCATGGCTACATTCTATTACTTGGAGCGATGTTTTTGGCAATGGCAATGAATTTCGTCAATACTCTGTTTTGGTATAGTAAATAATAGTTTTGGTATCTTACCATGGATATTTCATTTGTATGTTTATCTATATGTTTTCCTTACAATTTCTTCTGTTTTAGTGCCTTCATTTACAGCATTCAAGTGCTTATAATCAATGTCATGACATTATGGGAGAGGAGTCTCTTGATTGGGATTGTTCCTTCCATCTTCCTCTGTGGGTTTCTGAAACTCAAATCTAGCACCCCTGTAAACCCAAATCAACATTATTCAGATCATATGTACATGAGAAATATACAAGAACAGCACATGGCTCCGTTGGCGAAATCTCTCATGGTAGTAGTATGGACAATAATGGTCATTGAGGGCAACAAAGCTATCTCTCTCTTTCCAGGCTTACCTTCGAAGACGACAGTAGAAATCATCAACGGCCTAGCCCATCCACCTCAGAACTTGACGACTCACTGCAGATCCAAGGACAGTGATATTGGAGAACGTATGAGGCGGGTCGGGGAGAAATACACGTTCAGTTTCAGACCGAAAGCTATTTTTGTTGCACTTTCAGCTGGCCGTCCGACACTTCGGTATGACATGGAGGAGGGAGGGAGAGTTGCGGGTTGCCAACTGTATTAGGTGGGGCCTACAAGTATAACTGTTTCTGACCACGTGTAAATCATTAATTGTCGTTTTCTTAAATCCGTTTGTTTTGTTAAATCTACACCATTTTAAAACTCTATGTATATTTTTGCACTCTCAAACACTTTATGGTGCCAAACGCTCCTCCGGCACAACTTGATTGTTAAAATTGCACCTTTGCCTATATTTTATGTCTTTATATTATATTTATATTTCATTTGTTTATTTACTTATTTAGCATTTGTATTTAGCTATTTTATTTCATGTTATTTATATTGTG